>CABHPH010078647.1:0-48507 GCA_902168325.1 Peromyscus nudipes
AAAAAAAAAAATCACAGAGCCCTGTACAGCTTCTAAGCTAGAAAGTTGCTTTTGTTTGTTAATTTCTTTCCAAGTATATAATGCTTATATATATATTCTACATACCATAGGAATCAGAGGACATAACTAATAACTCTGGAATTCTCAATGTTTCCAACCTACACAGAATGAGAAATTAGAAAGCAAGAAAGAGAAAACCATAACTGATATATGACCACAGATACAAAAGCATATCAGTACACAGTGATTGAAAGCCCAAGGAAGTTGCTTGCCTATGATGTACATTTATAATCATGACATTTATCTACCTGAAAATCTTAAATTCTGGACAGAGTTTGTTAACGAGAACATTTTTAATATTGCCTGCTTCATAATGTGTGCTTGTACAAGAACATATTTGATAACAGCAAGAAAGTCTAGTAATACTCACAGCCCGATCAAGACCTGAGGAAGATAATTCAGCATGAAGAGGGGGAATAACTTTAAGCAAGGCCATGGGCTTTTAAAATTATATGTCAATAAGGTTGTCAAACATCTGACAACTTTTTAATTATTCCTGTATCTGGACACTATTGCACATAAACTTGTTTTCTGACTGGAGTAAAAGATTAGTGAGGCATGTTCTATAAGATGCTAGGGCAGAGTTACATGCATAAGGAGGCCGTTGACTGGGCACACACCAGGCATTGATAAGTGTGAAATTATCAGCAGCTGAACCTTGGATGGAGGCATGTTTGAATCAAGCTGCCCTTTTACTCTTCCACCAAGAAAACTAAATTCCGATTCAAATGAGCAGAGCGGTTAAAATGAAGTGGTATGTTCATCGGAAAATTCCACACGCTGTATTTGACTACCTAGGTCTAGAGGTTTAACCCTTGGTCAGCAGTAGAAAAGCAGCTTCTGAACATCCTAAGAAGAATGTAGAAGTCAAAGTCTTTACATTAAATACCCAGCAACTCTAGGATGTTTATTTTAGTTAGAAACTACGTTTAATGCAAAATTACAAGGATGTATGTCATCGGGGTTCACTACTGAATATTCCTTTTGGGTTCTCTCTGTTGGATATGCAATCTCAGCTAAATGTTTTGAAGAGAAGGAATCAAATAAATTGCCCTATTTTGGGTCTTTCTCATCTGTATACAGTTGCACAGCTCCAGTAGACCTGAAAATTGCCCAGAGACAAACTTTAAAAAAATAGAGTGCTTTTGAGGCAGAAAATTGCTTTTCTGCAGTATGGTCTAAAGGACAGGCAGTGACAGGAGGACAAGAAGTTGTCACCATGCAGTGACATCGCAGAGCATGGCTCCCATAACCAAGAGGATCACTTGTTTTTATTTTCTTCCTTATTAGACTTCAAGAGGATTCTATGCAGTAACATTATGACTGGCTTTAAGGAAAGGCTTTGGAAGCAAATGTACAATTAGGTTTTTGAAAGTCCATCTCTCACCTGCACATAATGCTTTGTCTCTCCAGAAAACAGATAGCTTAATATAGCAGACAATTCTGTGCTTCTCAATTTCTTCAATAGCTGGAAGTATGTATAGGCTTTGTGATCAAATAGAAACTAATTGTAGAGGCCTCTTGGTTTTTCTGTATGTAAGTCAGTTTCTTAGTAGCATTGCAACAAGGCGTGTATAGTTTAATATTTAAAAAATAAGTATTTTATGTATCTGGATTGGACCCTTGATATTTTTGGAAGATTTTTTATGTGGTTTAATTTCCATTTTTATGGTGGAATGAACAAAAAATGGGAGAATATATGTCTTTTCTGTGTTAAGGGATTTGAACTCCTTTGGGTCTGTTATCATGTTAATGAGACAGTTGAGGGATATCAGGGTTTTGTGTATTAATCTTAGCAGGCATTGCACACCAGAAGTGCTCATTTAGAGTTTTAATGGTGTTAACGCTGAATTTGCACAAAATTAACAAAAGAAATGTTTCTATATAGTAGATCTCTAACACCAGATATTTATTAAAGCTAATAAAATATATACATATTTTATGTATATAGATATATGTGCACACAGACACTGTACAACTTTTGTAATGTTAAATTTTCAGTTACTTTTCTAAATTTTGAAATATTTTGTTTTACTTATTGACAGGCAGGATTTTCTGTGCAGCTTGATGCCTGATCAAGTGATTCCCTGCCCTGATCTCAACCGTTTTCTTGAACCTAATGGAAAGCTCCCATTCTCAATAGAACCTGTCCTTCTTGTCCACACCAAATTCATAGATGTGCACAATGTAACTGCACTGGTAAAATTGACTACTCAGAAATGAGGAGCAGCTGGACATTTTTTCTTTACTTCCTGTGTACTAAGATACTGAACGGTGAATTTACAGAGTAGAAGGGGCTTGAGAAAACATCCAGGTCTGTTCGCACGCTCCCTGTGAAGAACTACTATCCTATCAGCCGAGACTTGAAATTTATTTTCATTTATCTTATGTAATTTACACCAGATGGGCTCAGCTCCAGTGATCTTTGTCTTTTCTCTTCCTTCTAAAATATCTATCATTTTATATTTTCATAGAATTAATCCATTCTTTCCTTTAATAAATATCTGTCTGTCCTTCCTTCCTTGCCCTCTCCCACTCACTCTCCTGAAATGAGGCATTGTCGTATTGCCTCAGATGGTCTCAAACTTTTCAATCTTCTGATGCCTCACCCTGCCTACTGCTGGCATTTCAGGCATACACTCCCCTACCCAATGTAACACCACAATTAATAGCTATAAAAATGTATAGCCGGGCGTTGGTGGCGCACGCCTTTAATCCCAGCACTCGGGAGGCAGAGCCAGGCGGATCTCTGTGAGTTCGAGGCCAGCCTGGGCTACCAAGTGAGCTCCAGGAAAGGCCCAAAGCTACACAGAGAAACCCTGTCTTGAAAAACCAAAAAAAAAAAAAGTAATATACTTTAAGCAGATCTAATCTAAATTTCCAAAATCTGAAATCTCTCAAAATCCAAAATTCTTCTCGCATGTGGTAAGGTTTATGGACACATTATAACATAAAAACAAAATAAAACCCAAGTCTGAGATGTATCCTGTGAAGCTGTTCAGATAAAGAGTCCTAACCACTAGATAGGCATATGTAATGGGTAGAATCAATTGTCAGCTTGACAGGGTCTAGAATCACCTGGGAAAAGGGGCACTAGACACAGTTGTCAGAAATTATACTGATTGCGTAATGTAGGTAAGAACCCCACCCATTATGGGCGGTGCCACCCTCTGGCCAGGATCTTCTGTACATATGGGAAGAGAGCTGAGCACCACTGCACGCTGGTTCATCACCCCCAACTTTTGGATAGCCTTGATTTCAACATCGTGATGGGCCGTATGTACCCTTGAACTGTGAGTCACAACAAATCCTTTTTCCCTTCAGTTGCTTTGGTCAGGTTATATATAGCAACAACAAAGAAAACTATGAAAGGTGGGTGTTCTACAAACTCATCCCACATTTTCATAGAATTTATCATTTTGGAGAGCATGAAGTCAGTCTATAGCTCTGATGGTCTAATGTCCTTATGGTAGCCAGTCCACTTTGGGGAAAATATTGGCACTCTGACAGATTTGTTGTCTTTAGAGACTTTTTCTATTCCCATCCCTTGTCTATTAATTATGACAAAACATTTACCTAAGAGCTATATTACCATTGAATAAGTGTAGACTTCTATTTGTCACTTGTTTCTGTTCATCTTTTCTCTATTCTTTTTTACAAAGCTGGAGGTATCTAACTAATATTAATGCCTACTCTGTAGACATGGGATATATGCTTGCTGAACATGGTGCTGAATGACTGACAGTTATGTGTTTCTGTTTTGATTTGTCAATGAGTGTATCTAAGAGATAACTACTTCGTTTGTAGAACCCAACCATAATAGAAAAGTAACTTTTCTTTTATTTACAGTGAGTTTACAATTTAGATGATAATTGCAATTTTTCTTATTCGGCTGAATGTTTAAACCATTGCTCCTGAAATATGAATGAGTACCATCTTAGTAGATGTATATGAGTTTCACCCAGAATCCACAGAAGACTAACCTGGAAATGCTGCTGTGGAATTACAAAAAACTCACAAACCTCAGGCGGACTTCATCTTCATTAGAGTCTTAGGTGTTGAGCTGTAATTGTCCTAAAGCTGTTATAACGAGTCTCCATCTGACTCTTGCTTCTTTGAGCCCATTCACCATTATCTTCCTTCGCATTGTAGTTATTATACTCTTACTCCTCTGGTACAAAGTGCGCCATTATTTTCAATTTGTGCCATGCCCATCTCCCACCTTAGCCTATTAATTGGTGCCAAGCACAGGGACAAATGGCAGAGGCTAATTGCATGCTCAGCACCACCATCATTGAATTTCTATCACACACTCTGAGGCCTTTGACAGAAGTACACTCAGAAGACTCTAATGGTACCGGTGGGTCTCAGTTCAGATAATCCATCTCGGGTCAGTATTTTAGATTAGCATGCATGTAATGGAAACGGGGGAATATGGCACGTTGGTTCTCAGTGATAAATTAAGCCAGTAACTTAGAATATTTTCAACATTAGTTCAAGAATAAGCATCTTTAAAAAAAATCGGACTGTTCAGAAAGGGCTGATAGACATTTTGGTTCTTTTTATACTTCATATTTAATCATAATCGTAAATGACCCAATGTGAAATATACATTAATATTTAAAATTTAAATATTCTTACATTTAATAATATAAAAGAAAAATAAAGGTCAGGGTTATTTAAAAACTTTCTGTGTAGTCTTCTTATTATCCCATATTTTGATTTTTCACTCAAGGGTAAAAAATGCTGATTAAGAAAACGGTGCCCATGTGATGGAATTCAAGAGAGAAAAATCAGTGCTGTCCCATCTAGATCTTGGTCATCAAGTCACTCCTTTTGTTTTCAAGATTTCATATATACATATATATTGAGCATATTCTACCTCATAACACCCTTTCTCTTCTTCCCCTCCTCTATCATTTTCCTCTATGTTCTCATAGATATCTAAATTCATGTCAGACATACAGACATATACATATTATATGATCTTATGCATCACAGCTGAGAGAAAATTTATGGTATCTATTTTTCTGCAGTTGGCTTAATTATTTTAATATGATTATTTCTGGTTGTGTTTATTTTCTTGCAAACCACGTAACTTCCTTCTCGTTTATGATTGAGGAATTTACATTGTGCATATGTACTGCATTTTGCTCATCCATTCTCAGATTCTGAACACCTATGTTGGTTCCATAATTAGTGTAGGTTTTTCAAGTTACTTTGTGAGAACTCCTAGAGACACCCCCAAAAAGGAGAAGAGTGGAGGAGACTGAGGCAAGTTGAACACTCAGGGTTTCCTCATCACTTAGCATATTGAGCTGTTCTCATCTATTTTGTGTGGTTGGCTTCCTCCCATTGTTGGAAGATAAAGTTCTGCTGACAAAACAGAAATTTTGAAATTCAGTGTAGAGTTAAGTACAGAATATGAAGTAGCCCCCTACAGCAATCGCGAGAGAGGGCCCTGCACCTCCCCCTGGGCAAAACAGGAGAGCTAGTCCTGGTGTTGTGCATGTAGTTGACCCTGATCTGAGGACCTGAGAGCCGGAGAACTGGCACCTCTCCTTGCTGTAGGCTGCATTGGGTGAGCTAGCCAAGGGAGTACTGGAGAGCTGGCCTGGGTAGTGACAATGAGGGAAAGCTGACAGGCTGACCAAACCTACTCTGCTAATTCTACTAATTATTAACAGGTGAGAGATGGTTCTTGCTGCTCTATCAGAGGACCTGAGTTCAGTTCCTAGCAGTTATTAGAGTGGCTCACTAATGCCTGGAATTCTGGTTCCGAGGAATCCAATACATTCTCTGGTCCTCTGAACACATGTGGCACAAATTCACACACACAAAATAAAAAGAAACATACATTTTTTTAATTAAGGTAATCTACCTTAAGGATCTGCTGGTTTTTAAGATAGTTTTGTAAGGGCTTTACTGATAACTTCAACTGTCTTATATTTTATCATTTTGTTTTCTCCTATTGTAAGTCACTAGTAAATGCATAACATTTTTGTTGTTTTTGTCTGTTTGTTAAAAGTTCTTAAATAAAGCCATGAAGTAGCCCCCTACAGCAATCGCGAGAGAAGGTAGCTCAGTAGATAAAATGCTCACTATCAAAGTACAAGGACTGGAGTTTGAATCCCCAGTAACTATATAAAAGCTGGGCATGTGTGAGAAGTGCCTGTAATGCTACCTCTCAGAAGGTAGAGATAGGAGAACCTTTAGTCAAGGTGGCTGACTAGACTAGCCTTAACCAGTGTGTTCTGGGATCAGGGACAGAATCAGCCTCAAAAGCAAACTGAAAAAATGATTGAGGTAGACACCAAATGTCAATTTAAGGTCTACACATACACAAACATGTTTATGCACACACACACACACACACACACACACACATGCACGCACACATATACGTACACATTTTGGAATATACACCCACATGCACACATACACTTCACACACACACAAATGAATGAATTAATGAATAAACAAACAAACAAACAAACAAACACAATAATAAGGAAGTTCCAGAATGTAGTAAAAGGATGATGGTTCAGGGATCTTCTGAAATAGTTGAAGTGATTTTAGTTTCCTCTTGGTTTTCCTCAAAGTAAAGACTCAGCTAAGCCTTGGGCAGTCTACAAATCTGCACACTGACCTCTTTAGTAAGTTACGTAGTGTTTCTATTTTCCTTTTGGACATTTATTCCCTTTATCTTATGTGTGAGAGTTTTGTCTGTATGTATGTGTGTGTGCACCATGTGTGTACCTGGTGACCATGGAGGTCAGAAGAGGGCGTCAGATCCTCTGGAACTGGAATTACTGATCATTGTGAACCATCATCTGGATGCTAGAAACCCACAGGCATTGTTAGTAGACTTATCTCCCCACCCCTGAACATTTACTTTATAGAATTAACTCACATTACCCAACTGTCTTCCATCACCTCTTTTGTCAAGTGTGAAAAGGGAGAACCAATGATTAGACTTTCTTATTAACACAGAGAAATTTAATCCAGTGAATCAACCCACAGCCAAGAAAGAAAATCAAGAAACAAAACAACAACCAAAAAGAATAACCATTTAACTTTAATTGAGTCAGTGATTTGAAACTAGTTGAAAAATTTTACAACTAAATTAACGGATTTGAAACCACTGAGGCTTGACTTGGAATTGCTATTTTTTTTTCACCATCATTAATCGCAATTCTCATGACTGTAAAAGTTCAAAGAAAGATACAAAACTCGGAGAGAAAAAAGATGGGAGTGACAGCGCTAGAGTCGGGTCCAAGAGCCTCAAGCCTTTCCACCTACTCAACCAATCCCTGTAGTGCAGGTATCAGCACAGCATCGTCAGGAGGGGCACTGAGATATTCCTTAAGTCGCTTCATCTCTCTCTCTTTCCTTTCCACAGCTCTCTGAGCTAAGCTCTTGGGGTCAAGTACACCCATGGAGAGCCAGAGAATTCATATTGTCCTTATCATAAAAATGCTTCTGAACCATAAGAGTCAAATGCAGCCTAAAATTAGTCTTACAGGTGCTAAATATGCTATCTTGAGCGGCTGCTTCTGGAAGTCGAAAACAAACATTGATTAAGGAACCTAATAGAATGTTTTGCCTTGATAATTGCAGAAGCTGCGGGGGAGAATGCACATTCTCTAAATCCAACTTTGCTAAATGAGGGTCACTAGCTCTAAGCTTTTTTTGTAGTAGAAGCTTACCCCTGCAGTAAGTGAATATTTTAACCACAGGAACCTGAAAATTCAATGATATTTTTATAATTACAATTCGGATAGTCAATAAACACTGTAATCTGAAGGAGCTCACTTTAAAGAAAACCTGATTGCCTTACCAAAAACACTGTACCACATAATATTAATAAACCTAACTACTGAACTCAGAATATAATAGAGCAATTACCTCCAGAAAGCATTAGTATTCATTATGCCCCAAACATTAGTTTATATAGACAGCTGCAGACACAATTCACATAGGACAATTACAATGAATTGGAGATAGCCCCTATGATATTATTGAAATTTTCTATATACCTTATCTGTCTCAAATGCTTTCGTTAATATTACAATGGCATGGCTTAATATAAATAATGTTCATACGTATAACAGATATTAGAGAGAGGAACATAATTATTGGAATGCAAGTGAAATGTAGTAATCTGTAGAATGAGTTTGTGCATATATTTATTTTTCTTATTTTGCTCCCATAAGAAATATTTTTAAAATACGAAATTGTAAAATAAATGCCAGACATTATGAGTTGATTTATGCATTCTGCTCTAAATCTAAAACATGTTCAAGTCTTTGATTTCAGCTTGCGCTCCCTGTACTTCTCCTGTTTCAGATGCATGTGAATTTCAACACCTCATCAGCTCATTCAAAGGAAGTCATCACAAGGAAGGTTCTAGAATAGATGTACTTATAGAAGTAAAAGTTTAGGTTCACATTCAACAAAGTAAAAATATGCTACCCCAAATTTCTCACATATGCATGTGACTTGTTAGGAATCAAACTTGTTTACTAGTTTAGAAGGTCACATGAAGAATAGACATCACACATCAGTCTAAAGTACATTAATCACAAAGTAATCCTATCTAAGTAAAGGGTCATTAAAGGAGAATATGTAATACTTCACACCAGGGGAAGATCTCTCATCCCCAATAACAATTCATTTGCTAGAAAAGTCAACGTTTGTTGAATTATTCCAAACTTGCTTTTTGAATAGTTCCAAGATGTAATGCGTGAAGTTTAAGTGCCAACTTTAGTGTCGTAGAGTTTAGAAGAGTCAGTGATCATGGTTTATACCTTCAATCCAGCTAGCAGATATGCTGGAGAAAAAAAAAAGACAGTTTTCTCAAAGAGTATAGTCCCTGGCAAGTGGACCATTCCTCAGCGGAAAGTCATTATCCAGAAATACCTGGGAAGCACAAACTGATATGGAAGGATTAAAACAAAAGGACGCAAAGTTGGGTGGGTGGGGAAGGGGGTGTGAATTGAGGAAGAGTTTGGGGAGGGGGTGAATATGACCAAGACAGGTTGTATGAAAATCTCAAAGGAATAAGAAGAAGAAGAAGAAAGAAGAAAGAGGAAGAGGAAGAAAGAAGGAGGGGGAGAAGGGAGGAGGGAGAGAGAGAAAGGAAAAGGGAAACTAGACAAGCAGAAGGAGAAGACGCTTCAAACAAAACAAAACAGCATAAACACAGACAATATCAAGATGAGCCCTGAAGTCGTGGAAGGATGTCTTGACAATTTCTGATTTTTTTTTTTTAAGGAAAAAATGAAGGATTGAGATGAGGGTGTTTCCCCATGAGTAGTCTTTTATTATGTTTCATTTAAATCTATTTAGCAACTTTAAAAATATTTTTATTTATTCTCAGAAATGTTATATTATATACCGTGTATCCTGATCATATCAACAATGCCCCCCCCATCTCTGCTGGGGCCCCCAACACATCCATCTCCCTATTTCACATTATTTTGTCTTTCATATGTAAGCTACAAAGTCAGTATTATTCATATGAACATGAGTGTGGGGCCATCCACAGGGGCATGAGCAACCTACCCGTGGCCATACCCACAATGAAAATGATTCTCCCTTACTTATAAGCCATCAACTGCCAATAGCTCCTCCACTCGGGTGTGGCCTTGGGGAGGCCTCTTCCATCCATACTGTAATTTTTACTGGCTTGATCTTGTGCAGATCTTGTTGAGGTAACCACAGCTTCGGAAGATTTTTTTTTCATTATCTATGTTATATGATTCTTGTTTTCAGCATTTAGGTTTTGATCATCACTTTACTTTTAACTACTATTTACAAGTAAGGAAGAAAAGCACCAAGAAAACCATGAGTCAGATAAAACTCAAAATGCATATATCACATCATCTTCCTTTACAAGACAGTCGAAGATTACTGGTATTTGTGTTAAATTCAGAGTTTAAAATCAATTCTAATAATAACTGTAAATGATTCTGAAATCACATATAGTAAAGTGAAAAATTCTATATCGTCCTAATTCTATTAAAAGAGAATATAATTGTGAATATTTTAGCAAATTTAAGAGCTATTCCCTATATAGCCACATATGACACATATGATATACTTGTATTTATTTCTTAACACATATATGTTGGCACGTGACTGTGGAGTTACCGGTCTGCTGGCAACTTGCTTCTCCTTGTGCCAAGACTAGGCGTCTCTCCCGACTCTTCTTTCTTCTCTCCCTATCTCTGCTTGGATTTCCTGCCTGCCCCTAAGCTGCCTTGCCAAAGTAGCTTGTTTATTAACCAATGGGAACAACATATATTCACAGCGTACAGGAAGACATCCCCCAGCAGTAAGTCAATCAAATCATGAGCTCCACATACTGTTTTTGTTTCCAAGTTGTAAGATCAGTACAGTATTGATGAGCTAACCTCCAAAAGCTTAGCTCTGAGTGGGTATCTACTTCCACTGCCCTTTCAAACTTCTCCATAGTAGCTCTCTTAGGAGAGATTTGTTTTAAAGCAAAATACAAGTGTGTTTGTTTCTATCAGTCATGTGAAACTTGCAAGAACAGTATATATGATACACTATGTTCCTAGAAAAATCAAGAAAAAAAAAACACATTTCTGGTATTTGAGTTTTGCTGTTGTATAACTCTTCTGGATCTAACAATTATGCCACAAACAACTGTACAATTTTTCTGATTGACATATTGCTAAGGTGCCCATGTCTTACCTTACTTTTCTTGGAGATATCTTTATTTCATGTATGAACCCGAGCAAGTTATAATGATATAATAATATACAGATAGAAAGATCCATTCATAGCTACACTCAGCACCCTTAAATTAGACATGGATAATGAGTACAGAATTAGAAAAGTAAACTAATGTCAGATTTGCTCAGACAGAAGAAAAATACTGGACGGTAAGAATAGATTTTCTAAAAGATATTCTACTGTTTTATATGTATGTTTGGCCTGTATGTTTATCTGTGCAACATGTTCCTGCCTGGTACTCTTGGAGGCCAGAACAGGGTGTGAGATCTGGAACCATAGGAGCAGACAGTTGTGAGCTGTAATGTGAGTTCTGAGTACTGAACCTAGGTCCTCAGGAAGAGCAGACACTGCTCTTAACCACTAGCATCTCTCCAGTCCCTACATTTCTAAAACCTGACGAAAATCGAGAGATAAATATGCCATTTCATGTATTTTCCATGTCTTCTGGGACAATTCAGAAAACAATCAATTCTGCAGTTCATGGTTTAAAAATTCTACTAGATTCATTGTACTTAATAAACAAAGATGCTTTCTATAATGATTAGCATGAGCAAATATGGTTTTCCTATCATTTTGAGAAATTGTAAAAAAAAAGCTACACAAAATTGTAGTCTATTATTTGTAGTTTGTGAACCTGGGGTGAGAACCCGCTCAGTGTCACATTGATAAGATCATATTATTTAAAGCTAATATTATTACATGGAAAAAAAGACTTATTGCATTGGGGTATGCCAGTTTCATTTTGACATAACTAACATCTAGAATTTATTTCATAGCATTCTAAAAGTGACACAAAATAATTATAAAACCTCACTTGTATTTTCACATTCCTTGCCATCTGCTTGCGCAGACCAAAGAACCAGGCATGGAATGTGTAAGAATGATCAGAACACAGATGTAGCCAGATGCCACAGCTTCAGCTAACTCACTCAGCATAATGGGACTTTGAAAGAGGGGAAGGCAGTCTGGGCCATAGGCAGGAAGCCTCATAAAAAAAGATGGGCTTGAGGCAGGCTTAAAGGAAGCCTCTTCATCCTGAAAGAACAGCCAGAAAGGCAAAACATAGTCATATAAATATGGTAGGAAATACCAAGAATATTGACCGGAAACAGAATTTTATGTTGGCAAAAACTTATAATCAAGTTGCATAGTAACAATCTGACTTCTGTCAAATCCCTGAATATGTACTTTTATATTAAAATGGACCTTCATCCCTGAACTGTGTGTATAAGTGCAGGTGTGTGCACACACACGTGTGCTTCTACAGATTACACACAGAGTTTGTGCATGCTAAGCAGATGCTTCATAGCAACAGCACTAGCCCTCTTCTTACCTTTTTAAAAGCATGACATGAGATCTTAATAAATTGTCTGGATTGGCCTTGAACTCGCTCAGTAGTCTAGGCAGGCTTTCAACTGGTGATCCCCCTGTCTTGACCTCTTAAGTGGCTCAAATCACAGGCTCACGACACTGAGTCCTGATGAGAGATCTTAGAGCCACAAAAGTAATCCAACTAAATGAAGTTTCTTTTAGTCTAGCAAATGTATTTTTAGGTAATCCATCAAAAGTATAATATCTATACTTTTTCATGAGCAAGATTGTTCAGAATGGTTCCATGTACAAATCTGGCTAATTTTCATAATACATATGAATGGGTTTTTTTAAAGAATCCCCAATAGCAATATTAATGTCATTTTACAATTCATTTCTTTGTGCAGAAAATGAATGTTTTATTAAATGAAATGATGCAGAAGCAGCCATTTCAACAAGATTATATCCAAAATGATATTAGTGGAGAAGAATAATGATTAATCATAATAAACAAGAACTTTTCTGTGCTATTTCAAAACTTCTGAGTTTCAGAGTGACCAATTGATTAAAACCCAGGAAGAATTGAAGGTGGATAGATATATAGTATAAAATAAAAATATATCAAATATATCAATGGGATTTTATTGTTCTGTTATTCTTGTCCTTATTTTTCTCCCAGTATATGTGTGTTGGCAAGTAACTGGAGACTGAGCCAAACAACCCCAATTAATTCAGCACCGTTTGGCACAATTGGCACCCCCTGCTATGACTAAAGGAGATCTGAGCAAAGTAAAAGGCCTGAATTGGCTCTTCATAGCTGGGAAAACGTACCTCCCGAGATGCGCATCACTGGCATCACCTGCAGTGCATTCTGGGTAGCTAACATTGCAGGTTGCTGACATTTTACTCGGCTGGTTCATTAAGAAAGACCAATGTGCACTTTTTTTTCCCCTCTGAAATTTGACAAGAATCTGACCATCACAGATTTGAGCTTTGTCTATGTGCTTAGTGCACACTTGTAGGTGTGCAAATGGTTTTATGATTATGGGTTGGGATTTGTTAAAATTGCTGAGTTTACTCAACAAATACCATGAATCTTCACTGTTTTGCATTTACATTGGAATATGAATTCTCTTTAGGGTTACTGCCAAGGGCACACATTTCCACTATTCTTTACATGAAAATCTATCATTCTCCTTTCACATCTCTTACGATCAGTCTCCCACGTGTCTTGGCAATCCAGTGTCAACTGTCTGGGAACCAGTCTATAAGGAATTTCAAAGCAATAATTTTGAGTTTTATTCAAAGAAAATCAAATTTCTTATTAGAAAGCCAAAAATCAGCTGGTCTCCCTTTTCTTTAAAGACAGTCCTGACAGCTCATTTAATTTTATTACTGTCTAGAAATACCAGTGCTTTGGAAAAGAATTTTCAACTGGACTTCCATTAGTAAGCAGGAAACTAATGGAATGTACTTAGTGACTCAACAAGCTTTATGTCTCTGTTTGTTATTGTTGTTAATAGAGGTAACTGACATTATCATAAATATTTGTGTTACTTAATAAATAAGGTAGGCTGGTGTATACATGATGTTTGTTTTAAAATGTGGAAAGTTTCTTACTAGCACGTTCTTCAAATACTCAATCTTTTAGTGATCTCCAGAATTGCTGTGCATCTCAAAAATATTAGTTTTTACCTGAAATTGTCTTCAGCATCGTAAAATAAAGTGTTCCCCTTTCCAGTTCCTACAATGGAATGTTGAAGTTGATATGGTCCCCCTCTCTTCCACAGCCCTCCAGGCAACCTATGTTATTAAACCGTAGACAGTCACCAGGGAAAGCAGAGAGCGTGTGGGAAATTAGAACCCTAAGCGGAGAGGAGTTGGTAATCTGTAAAACTGTAGGTAAGCTCTCTCTTGAGCCATCTCTTCACTTTAAATTATCCATGTTAACCAAAATAAACCCAAAGAACCCTTTCTGGGTTACTGGGCTCTGAAATATTTTGTTCACTTGTTGTCAGGCAGTCAGTATTGTATTTTTAAAAACAATGTTTTCTCTTGGCACTCAGTGGTATTGATTTTGTGGCCAAAGGGATATGATCAATGAAGTGACAGTTGGAACCTAAAAATGACTAGGGCAGGAAACATAATAATGATGAGCTAACCTCCAAAAGCTCAGCATGGAGGTGCTTATCTGGACCTCTTGACTCCTTAAAATTGGTTGGGAGTCCTGGGAGAGCTACTTTTAGCAAGGATTCCATTGACACATACTTCATGTCAGGTCAAAAATACCATGAGGGCATCTCTTCTACTGTGTTTTAGCCACAGGCCAATAAACTGTTAAAGGGCGCAATGAAAGGAAGATAAAGTAAAGTTACATTTGTCATATAATGGCAAGAAGTGACAGAGTTCTAAACTTCAAGTTCAGTTTCTGTGAGAAGAATCAAAGAGCCATTATTACTAATTTTCATCCATAAATATGGCCACCGCCAAGCTAAACTTCCTCCCCTGTGAAAATATTGGTTGACTTATATTTTATTAGCACTTATATTTACTAAGCCGTCTCAAACTTCCTAGAATTCAAGTTCTATCATTGAATTCATCTAGTAAATACTGATATGCTACTGTATAATGGATACCAAGGCAATGCAGAATTAAAGGATGTTTTGTATACAAATGCTCCTCAACTTGCATGAGGATTTTATCTTGGTAACTTCATAGTAAGTTGAAAATGTGAATGTATTTAACACAGAAAAACTGCCATACTCACAGATCAGCAACATAGTCTACTATGGTATATTGGTTGTTTTATTTATCAATCCTGTGACTGACTGGGAGCTGTGGCTGGTAACGACTGTCTACTATCTCTTGAAAGAGTATTGTATCACATCATATCTGGTGAAGTAAGAAAAAGAATAAAATGCAAAATTTTAGGTATGTTTTCTACTTAAGGCATATTACTTTCACACAAAAATAAAGTCACAATAACACAAAACACTACAAGAACACCTTTAAGTATAATCTTGGAGAACCTACAAACATCACTTTATTAAGCAAGCATAATCACTAACTTCACTGTAGATATTGTAGCAAGCTTTTTCATTGGTGACCAGCTTAAAAAATAACTACAGGGAGACTTATTATTAATTATGAAAGCTCGGCCTATAGCTTAGGCTTGTCCCACTAGCTCTTATAAATTAAATCAACCCATATATGTGTGTGTGTGTGTGTGTGTGTGTGTGTGTGTGTGTGTGTGTGTGTATAATTTGTTGTCTTTCAAGACAGGTTTCTCTGTGTAGCTTGGGAACCTTTCCTGAAACTCGCTCTGTAGACCAGGCTGGACTTGAACTCACAGAGATCTGCCTGGCTCTGCCTCCCAATGCTGGAATTAAAGGTGTGCACAGTCACTGCCCGGCTAACCCATATTTTTATTAAACTACATTCTACCATGTGGCTTTTACCTCTCTCCCATTCTGTGTGTCAGATTCCTCCTACTCATTTGCATCTTGATTATTTCCTCTTCCTCTTTCTGCCCGGAAGTCTCCTGCCTGGCTATTGGCCATTCAGCTTTCTATTACACCAATCACAGCAACACATCTACACACAGTGTACAAACATTCCACTACAAATATCTGTCCTTATACCCACAGATAAGTGTAGTCCTCCTTCCTCATTAAGGAAACTACCTGAAACAGAGGGAGCCCATTACAGACTACCATACCCAACCAAAATACAGAGTTATGGAGCCCAGTCCCAGGGAATACATCTACAAAGCACTCTTGCCCAGCCCCAAAGAACACATCTACAAAACACTACTACACATAAGGCTTGAGGAACATTGCAGAAGAGGAGCAGAAAAAGCATAAGAGCCACGGGATTCGAAGAGTATACTGTGAGACTGTAATTTCTACCAGTATCACACATACACCCCTAAGTCTCAGTAGGAACAATAGGAATCTAAGGAATGCTGAGAGCAGGAAGAATAGTCTTCTCCAGGGAAGGACACACCAATCAGTTACCCAGTACCAAAATGTCAGTCCTGAAAACATATACATATGAGTAATATTATAGAGTCTAGGCTTGTTATATTTAGAAATATATATGGATATACATATACATGTATCAATTATTAATCAAAAAAGAGATCATGTAGTTAGGGGGAGAACAAGGAGGAGTATAAAGAATGGTTTGAAGGAAGGAAATGGAAGAAGAAAATAATGTAATTATATTATAACCTCAAGAAAAGTAACAGTAAATCAAATTACCATAAGTAGATGTTTGTCTCTGTAATCTTTCCCTTTAATATGCCCAAATGCTTTATCCATCCATGTTATATTATGATGTGGTCATTAAAACAGGGAGAACCACCAAGCAGTGGTGGCTCACGCCTTTAATCCCAGCACTCGGGAGGCAGAACCAGGTGGATCTCTGTGAGTTCGAGGCCAGCCTGGCAAACAGAGCGAGTTCCAGGACAGGCACCAAAACTACATGGAGAAACTCTGTCTCAAAAAAACAAAAATATTGATAACCTGTTTTAATGCAAGTAGAGAAGGTGAACTTTACCTACACAGAGGCTATTAGTAAAGCCTCTGAAAGATACACCACCTTCAGTTAGTCAGAAAATCTGGACAGAACTTGTTGTCCTTTTCTTTCCCAGACAAATACCTATGCAAAAGCCTGAAGAAAAAAAAAGCAAGACAATTTTGTGATATGGTACTCAGTAATTGTAGATCCAAGAGGGCATCTGGAGAAGAGGAAGAAGAAAGAAATCAGGCTAAAAGCAGATCGGGTGTTATGCTCCTAGCTAAGGAACCTAGTTTTCTCTGCAGGCAAAAGGGTCATCCCTGAGTGTTTCCACAAAGCCTGCTGTGGGTGTGTGCTAATAGAAGAACTGCTTCAGTATCCTTTGTCACAGAAGCAGCTACTAGTAGGTTGTGAAGCTCAGTCTGTATCAATTTGTCTAAAAAAGAATAATTGGGATATTCCCCAGAAGCAGCACATCTCAGGGAACCGACATATTAATGATAACCTTCCTTGCAGTGATTTTTTTTAATATATTTCTTAAAATATAAGCAAATCACAAATTATTTAAATGCCTCATGTACGTGCACATTGGACTGAATTTGCCATCAGGAAAGAGCATACACTAGCTAATTATCTACTTATCTGCTTTACAAATGCTTGAGTTTGCCACTTTTATAGATTATACACGTATGGACTTAATATGTCTGCCTAATGCATTGCCAGTAAAGAAAAGTTTGTCCAAGACCTAGGTACAATGTATGTTTTATATTTTACAACATTAAAAGAAGCAATGTACACAGATATTAAGTCTGGAATACTTATTAAAACAATCAAACCTGTGCTTTTGGGCCATTTAGTTATATAAGATGATTTTTGTCACATGTAGAAATCCAGCCATGTTATCCTAAACAGTTGACTGACTAGCCAAAGCCAAGCTTCTCAGAAGCCATGTGTCTAATATCATCTCACTTCAGGATTCGGGATTTTTTGAGTATTATTTAGATATTTCATTGATATGAAAACTGAACACTTGAGACTATAGACAGTAGAATGCCTTAGGCAACCAAGCGTATCAAAATACAGTGCACAGAGAGACTTTTTACTGCTCCCGCTATTTAAAGACCTATTTTCATGAGCTTATTAGCTCCTAGCGATCCCGAAGGAGAAATGCAATTAAAACTTAATCATACCAAAAGCTGGGATTCTTCTGATTCAGCGAACTTGTAATCTATTATATAGTTTACTTGTAAATGTCGGAATGCTGAGAATGAGAAGCCTATAAATGAATTTCATTCTGCAGTGATATAGTCTTATTGGACTCAGCGTAGGCTCTGCCTAATTGGTGTGCACCTTACTCTTTCATTCCCAGCCCCTTAACACTTTCGCATTTCTAAATGGCAGCCTCTCCTTTTCTTCAGTGAAACACAATGGCTCCTGTTCCACTTCACTCTCATATTTCCCTGCTCCCTAGATCTCAGATATGAAATCAAATCCCTATAAAATAGATGATGCTGAGGAACTTGATCTCATATATATGCAAGTCAAGCAAAGAGTTTAGAGAGAGATAAAAACCACACTTGAGTGATACTGTATTTGCCCGGGAGCTCGAGGTGAACTGGGAGATTTTATTACTTGGGGGTACTAAGAGGACGGCCATGTTTCCTTTACAAATATTGATTCTCATGTATATCCCTACTCTATCCCCTACGTACACCTCTCATTTTTGTTATGGGATAGTTTGAGTTTCCTTAAAGCCATGCAGAGCAGAAAGCAGCAGTGAGACAAGAGGCAGGATGATTTTTGCCTCCCATTGAGAAGTGTTTTCCAGTTCCTATCCGCAAGCCACTAGACTTGGACACCTGCAAGGAAGCCAGATGAGGGTAGACCAGGCATGACAGAAACCATGAGCTGTTAGAGATCTCACAATCTCACTTAGCCATTGACCAATGTAGATTAAGTGGACTTGAGCTTCTTAATTTTGCTGACAGAGGTGCCACAGAAGTGTGTTTGCTCTCTCTCTCTCTCTCTCTCTCTCTCTCTCTCTCTCTCTCTCTCTCTCCTTCTTTCCTTCCTTCCTTTCTTCTCCCTTCTTTCTTTCCTTTTTATTTTCCTCCACCACCATCTCCTCCTCCTTCCCTTCTCCTCTTCTTGCTCCTCTTTCTAAACTAGAGTTAAAGTAGTTGTGGCAGTTGATATTAGAAGTTGATTCTCTCAGGGATTTTTTATTCACAAATGCTGAGAAAGATAACTTTACTAAAATATGTAGTACTAAATGGCAGAAGTACATTCAAGACCATTTCAGAAATTTTTGGAAATTCCAGCCCAATTCCAGCTCAAAAGTCATTTATTAATTATTTTATGTAATACAATTCACCAACTCAAATAGCAATTAAAAATTTTTACCAGATAATATGGCAAAAGGTATGATTCTTACGTGCTGAGGAATGGTTTTAAAAACTATCAAATGCCTTCACCTTCTGAATCCATTGTTTCTGTTAGAGTAGGAAACTTTGTAAGTACTGTTAAAACACTGTGGCTAGAATGTACAATAGCTGCTGGCTAAGCTGAGGTATTCCAGAAAGGTTCTTTGGTTTTGTGTGGTGTAGTCAAATTTCTAAGCGGTCTTATTAAATAAAAAAGCACGGAGACACTGGGCGGTGGTGGCACATGCCTTTAATCCCTGCACTCAGGAGGCAGAGGCAGGTGGATCTCTGTGAGTTCGAGGCCAGCCTGGTCTCCAAAGCGAGTTCCAGGAAAGGCGCAAAGCTACACAGAGAAACCCTGTCTCGAAAAAAACAAAACAAAACAAAACAAAAACAAACAAACAAAAAACCAAAAAAAAAAAACACGGAGCCAAATATAGGGGTGAAAGCCTTAGAGAGAGCCACCAACCAACCTTACCTCACCAGCTCTGCAGCTTCCAAAATGCCACAACTTCCTTCCTGTGTACCCAGGCTTTTATTGCCTTGCTGTTCTGACCTCTCATTGGCTCTTAGCCCAGCTACCTCACTTCCTTGTCACTGCCTGTCTGTACAGACCTCCAGGTCTCCATGGTTGGTACTGGGAATAAAGGCGTGTGTCACCATGCTTGGCTCTGTTCCCTAGTGTGGCCTTGAACACACAGGGACCCTGCCAGCCAAGTGATCAGGTTAAGGGCGTGTGCTAACACCGCCTGACTTTTGTGTTTACTTAAAACGGTTTGCTATTTCCTCTGATCTCCAGGCAGACTTTAATTATTAACATACAAGTAAAATATAAACCACATTTCAGCACAAATAAAATGTCACCCCAGGGTGGCATGACAGCAGGACTGACAAAGCACACAAGTTACAGGTTCGGAACCAAGGCTTCAGTGACGTCCCATGCTGAAACATTGGGTGAATACGCCATAGGCACACCAGATGCTCTTGTAGTAGAGTCTTGATTGCTGCACATTCAGATTTCTTAGTGACTTCCCCATTGAGTCATGCCGCAGTATAGGAGGCTGCTTAAGAAACTGGGCTGTAGTGTATGACCTGGGAGTAGGCTGAGAGTTGGAGAGTGTAAGGTATGTTCCTTATCCTTGAGGATATAAACAAGTCCTCAGACTTTTCAAAATATGCTGTTTACAGTGACAAATAAAAACAGGCTTATACTGAGAAAGACTGAACCTCTGTTGGAAACAAAAAAATGAAAACAAATGGTTATGTATAGACCAGTGGCTAAGACTAGATTGAGTAACATTTTCAGAATATTTACTAAGGATCAGACAGGTCCCTGGATAGTATTTTACCCATAAATAAATTCCACATTCATAATATTTTAAGATGATTATTAGTGTCATTGTTGTATAACAGGTGAAGGAATTCCAGTAAAAGCATTGATGGCAGCTACAAAGGCATCATTTTCTAAACTAAAATTAATGATACTTTCAGAGAGGACCAAGTAAAACAACTTACTCAAATTGTATAAACCTTTGCTGAACCATCACCATGGTTCTTCAGAACTTTGTCTGTCTCATCCTTACATAGAACATTCCGGCTACATGTGGAATTAGCCCTTTTTGTTTCTGTACCTGAATTTATATTGACTTACAAGTTACTGCATCCATGATTTATTACATTTTTTTTTAACATTTCAGTGATCTGGGTAGTAATATTCCAATCCTGTGAAATGAAACAATGACACATCACTTACACAGCTTCATGTGGTTCTAAGTACTTCACAAACTAATTAATTTTAACATTTTTAGTAGATCATGCTACTGTCACCTCTTCTTATATGGAAAATGTAAACCGGAACACTGAGAAAAAGGACGCTTTTTCAATTACCAGTGCTCCACATATGGTAAAGATGGAGCTCAAATTTAACTTTGGTGCCCCAAGTTAACATTCCCATGTCCTACATTCATCTGCACTGTATCTTAACACCATTAAAACCAGCGGTGTTCAAATTAAGATACGCTATTGTGAAAATTCACAGATCTGCTCCAATGTTTAGCTATTTCAGAGATCATGTCCTCAAAGACACCGAAACTAGGAATCAATGTGAAATAACCCTTCATTAGCTACCTCACCCATCCCAAACACTGGCTCTTGGTATTTCGCTGTGTAGCATCACATTTTGTCAGCCACAGAATGAGAATTACCTTGTATTCCCACAAGTTTGGAGGGTCATGGTTCTGTCTGCCTCGCAATAACAAATTTTCAGCTCTGCACCATACAGACGTGAGTACAATCAACAAGTCTATTTTGTTGGTTTGTTTTGGTTTTTGAAACATATTCTATTGAATAAATGATTTTTTTAAAAACACAACTTATTTCAAGTTACTTTTGTGACATATTATGAATTTAAAAATTATACCAGACATCTTCAGGAAATAAATATAATGAAAGGGCTTGGAAACCCTTCTTTAGTGATGGCAATCAGTGATATGTTTCCAGCAGCTCATTTTCCTTCAAGCTGTTTCCCAAAGTGTTGATTGGGACCCCACTTCATTCTTATTTGTTTTTGTTTTAACTATGTTAAAACAGAATTTGTTCCCAGCTAATAGAGGATAATCAGGCTTTTACAGATATAAAAAGATTGCCTGTGACCTCTTTTTTACCTTCTTGTATTCAAAAAGTGAATACATGTTGAATGGCCTATTAGAATTCCTATGGAAAACCAAATAGTGACAGGCATTGCATGAACTGTGTATGACTCCAAAATTCTTGTATTTTAAAATTCCAAGGTATTTTAGAAGAAAGAGGGAGAGAATCACAGTTTCAAGCCTTGGTTTGTTTTAACCCTAAAGCATTATGGGAGATAACAAGCCAGAAATATTGTTAGTCACTATAAGTGTTAGACCCTAGAGGTGATTTTAAAGATTCACCTAATTTAAAGCATTAACACAATCTAAAACATTTTATAAAAACTGATTATCACTTTTAGTTTTTTTCATTTCTCCTAGTATCTTTGCTCAGAGTTGTGGGGTGTAACACTCAGGCAAAAACAAATTTCTTGTAATCTCTGTGAACTGTGATTATATTCAATTCCTTAAACTTTCTCCTAGACCTTGACACAGATCTATCAATTAACACTGTTGCTAGTAGCAAATGGTCATTGTTTCTATTGGTTCAGTTCTTTCTATGTGCAGGCATGATAGTCAGTGCAGCACAAACATTATAGAAATTAGCTCTCATTATCATTATTTTTACAAGCGAGTAAACTGACATCTAGATTAGTTAGATATTCAAGGTCACATGGTAAATGTTCTTCCCGAGAATGATTTTGGTCAACTTGACTTTCAAAGCTGATTTTTTAACCACTAATCATTTTGGTTAGAATGCCATCAACAAGGCTAAGTATGTGGGGATTATTTCTATAATAGTGTCACTTAGAATAATATCTGAGAGATTCCCCTAAGTTTATCTCCATAAGAGTTCAAATGTAGAGACAAACATTTATTCCATCAGGAAAAAAAAATAAACCAAAAAAAAACCCACTTTCATTGTGTTGCTAGATTTGCCAGGAAGTAATTAAAGTCTTTGATTAGCTAATGAACTATGTGAAATTTATTATTTTCTTATCTAAAGGGTATTATCTCTGTCCCCATATGCTGCTAGCTATTACATAGAATAACACATCTGAGAACAACAGTCTCACCCAGGCTATCTATCTCTCTGTCTATGTATGTATGTATGTATGTATCTATCTATCTATCTATCTATCTATCTATCTACATATATATATAGAGAGAGAGATACATACATATATACATACATATACATCTGTGATCCACCATTATATATTGATTGACTATTAGTATTAGTGCAGTGTTTTGAGGTTTCCAAGTCTGTCATAACAAGGTACCACAAACTTGGTGACTTAACCACATTTACTTCATCACAGCTCTGGAGGTCAGAAGCCCGAAACCTTAATGTTCATAGGGGGACACTCTACTGACAAACTCTAGGGAGAAATCTTTGCTTGGCTCTGTTCTTAGATGCTGTGGGCGTTTTTTTCAGTCTCGTGGGGACTTTCTCCATGTGGCTCTTATTTTCTCCATGTCTCTCATAAAGACAGATGTCAATGAACTTAGAACATAGCCCAATTATGCAAACAGACCCCATCTTGAGAATCTTAAGTGAGTTATGTGTTCAAAGACTCTGTCTCCAAACAAACTCATGTTCTCAGGGTTTCGGGATTAGGAAGTGTACATGTGGTTTTGGAGTCTATACTTCACTCCAAGGAAGTAAAAACAGCAATGGAATGATACTAAATCACAGTCTGTCCACTACAAGTTATAGAAAGGGTACATCTGTAGTAAAGAGATCACAAATGGGGAACATGGGAAGAAGAAAGAAAGAGGATATCATGTATTTTATTGTGAACCTAAAGGGATGCCTGCGTTTCATATGAAGCTCAAGAAAGAGTTCAGATCAGAAAGACAGAGCTTTGAAACTTCTCCTCAAAGAAGGTTGAGAGGGTGTTTAAGTTTGGCTCTGGTAAGGCTGAAAATCAGCAAAGGTGGTGGGAAGTCAAATACTACAAGAATACTACAAGAAACGTTCTACTTTGATAAAATTTAGAGGGAGAGCTACTAAGAGACTCAAAGAGTATTTAGTTGGGACAAAATCAGTAACCCTGTATTACACATTAGATACATAAATGACCCCAGATGGAATTCAAAAATCCCGACAGAGAAATATTTAAATAGATTATTTAATATTTTCAAAAATCAAGTCTACTATTTGCTAATAAGGAGAAGCTTGACATTTTACCTTTCTCTACCTTATTCTGTGGCTATCGGCTGAGTGTTAACTATCAGGATTATGTGTGTATTTCATGCCTTTTTAGACATTGCTAGCCCTATATTTGGTTCCAAATGTGTGGGGAATTCTAGCAAAATCTTACTTCACAGCAAACTGACCAATATAATAAATTTCTGTGGTTGTCACTATTTGATGTGACCCACAGTCCCCAAAGACCAGAAAGTTCTGAGTGACTGATTTCCCTTTCACTTTGTGCACATGAGGATAGTTAGTGATTCTGTCTATTAGACTAAGCAAGTAAACAGCTTTGGTCCTTTGGGTACAAGCAGGACAGTGGCAGTGGGCTAAAGTTACTTCCTGTCATTTCTGTCAGGATTTTCTTTCCAACTAGAGTTTGATTCAATGATAACACACCGTTGAATATATAGTTTCAGAAAAACACTTGTCTGTATAAACACTGAACCTCAGCTTGTCTTGACAGAACTTCTCAAGTTTTTTCATGATAATTTTAAAAGAAGCCCATTGTATATATATATATATATATATATATATATATATACATATATATATAAACTGTAAAGATATGTAATATATCTACTTATGTTGTATTTTTGATAGAAGAAAAGCCACTATAATACATGACATTTTTATGACCATTACTTCTAAACCACGTGACATTATTATGTTGATGTTAATGAATGCAACAGGTGCAGAAGTCTCCAGCCTTTTGAGATTGCAATGTGACTTGGTCATCTACAAATGCTTTGGTCCACATTTACAGCTATCCTGGGATGCCTTGGTCTGCAAACCGTAGGTTACATAGCCCTGTAAGTTTCAGTGTGTGTCTTAAGCTACCTTTTAGGTATTATAATAAATGACAATCCAGTACATGGGATAATGTACTTGGATTCAAATTAGAGACCATTCCATGTCTGAGAGAGCATAATTTTACTTGCTTTTCTCCTCAGTAGATTTGGACACATTATTATTAAAGCTAATGAAAATTTAAGTTCCTAGGTACTTATTGCTGGTATTAAATTTTTATCACTATTACCTATTATTTAATTTTAATAAAGTGCCACACTATAGTAAGTACTTCCTAAAGTCTATACCTTAACCCAAAGGATTGTTCTTGAATGACCCATGTAAGTCATCTACTGAACATAGATCTATGGGAAGGAAATTCAAAACATGGCCATCTATTAATATCAATCTTTTCTCTTTGGTCTGTAATAATGGAAAACCATTTTAGACTTATTCATAGTACATTAATTAAATATATGCACTAAATTTCCTCTATTCTGCTCACAGCCTTCCTATAACTCCCATGTAATTCATGTGACCCTATGTGCTCACCACTCTGTCTTCATCTTCATTTCTTGTATTTAATATGCTCAGGCCACCTGGACTTTTTTGATATTTCTTGTAGTTGCAAAGTAATATGGTATTTGTTAGAACAAAAGCCATCATAACGTATGAGATTTTAACGTCCTCTTGTAAACCAATTATTGTCCTCTCTGGGCATTATAATCTTGCTGATAATGCTTGAAATAGATGTAGGGACATTCAGCCTTTTGACTTTTTTTTTAAAAAAATAAATCCCCTTTCCTACTTATATTAGAAAACCTCTTCATTAAATGTCTACAGAAAAACAAAACAAACAAAAACAACAACAAAAAGCAAAAACTAAAACTAACCAAAAAATTCTAGTGAGTGAAATTAAAACTTTAGGTAGAGTGCGATCTTCATATGGTGCCAATTTTGTGGCTTTTATCATACATGTGTCACTTCCAGAAACCAAATCCAGGAATTTGTTCTTTAAATGGTAAATTACAAATCTTAGGATTTAATTTTCTTTTTTTGTTTTCTTTTAGTGCAAATTAGATGTTTTTCCCACATAATAGGTTCTCACTTATGTTTGTTTTCCACTCTAATCTTCCCAAATCCTTTCCCCACCCTCCCATCTGGACCCATATCATTTATGTCTCTCACTCTGAATGGATGAGACAGCTGATTGGCTTGATCTGTTTGGGAGGCATCCAGGCAGTTGGACCGGGTCCTGTGCTCAGTGCATGAATTGGCTGTTTGAAACCTGGGGCTTAGTAGAGACCCTTGGCCCAGCCTGGGAGAAGGGGACTAGACCTGCCTGGGCTGAGTCCACCAGGTCGATCTCAATCCCTGGGGGAGCCTTTGCCCTGGAGGAGATGGAAATGGGGGGTGGGACGGGGAGAGGGGGGCGGGGTGGCAGGAGGGGTAATGGGGTGATCTATGACTGATATGTAAAGTTGAATTATATTGTAAAATAAAATAAAATAAATTATAATAAAAAAAAAGAAAACAAGCAGGCTTCTAAGGGATAATAATAAAATATAATATGATATAATGAGATGAAACAAAAACTGTCACATTGGAATTGGATAAAACAACACCAAAAAAAAAATAGATGGAAAAGCACCCAAGAGAAGGCACAAGAATCAGAGACAAACCCACTCATTTGCACACTCAGGAATCCCCAAAACACTAAACTGGAAGCCGTAATATATATGCAGAGGACCTGGTGCAGACCCATGCAGGCCCTGTGCATGCTGCCTCAGTCTCTGCAAGTTCATCTGAACTTCGTTGATGTTCATTTAGAGGGCCTTGTTTTCTTGGTGTCTGCCATCCCTTCTGGCTCTTAACTCTTTTGTCCTACTCTTCTAAGGATTTCCCTGAGCTCTGACACAGGGGATATGATGAAGAAATTCCATTTAAGGATGAGTGTTCCAAGGTCTCTCATTCTCTGCGTAGTGTCTGTCTTAGGCCTTTGTATTTTTTACCATCTGCTCCTGGAGGAAGCTTCTCTGATGTTTGCTGGGCAAGGCACTGCTCTAAGAATATAGCAGAATGTCATTAGGAGTCATTTTATTGCCTCTTCTTTTTCCTTTTTTTTTTTTTTTAGACAGTATAATTTGGTTTTATCGTAGCTCCCTGGGCTATTTATTCTCAGGTTCTTGGTCACCCAAGCAATGTTAGGTATGGGTTCTATCTCATGCAATGGGTCTTAAGCCAAATCAGATATTGGTTGGTTACTCCTACAAGCTTTGTGCCACCATTGTCTTAGCCTATCTTGTAGTCTGGAAACCATTGCAGATCAAAATGTTTGTGAATGGGTTGGTATTTATATTTCTCTTTTGGTAGCATGCAGACTACAGTGACAAGGTGCATCCAACCTTTATATAAAAATTGTCACAATAATTTGGAAAACCCCAAGGAAGAAATTACAAAAATTAATTATACCCACACTAAATTTTTCTGTTGCTTTATACGCACATCTTATTTTGCCCAAACCAGGTAATTTAACATAGTAAATGCAGTGTCTTATTGTGAGAGTCTAGGGGCTACAAAAATCTGAATTATGCCTGCAATGATTGTTTCCTTGTTGATGGCCAATGCAAACTTTCACTAACAAAATGAAGGGCCTATTACTATAATGAATGTAATTAATTTTTAAGGCATTAAAGATTTAAAATGACTCATGGAAAAAAACTGCAAGAAATAAAATTCCTTCTCCACAGCTAAGTCTTATATTTCCAATTGTAACTTTATATTGAATTTACAAAGGTTAGATTGACTTTATAATTACCTCTCCAATGACCACTGATGGATCTGACCTTGAAAGCAATATTAATTAGCTGATCTAATATCTTGCAGGTGCATATTATTAGAGTCAACTATCTCTGTGCTTTGCCTTAATCTTTGCTATAACAAATACCATTTTAGTAATATTAATGGAGAGATATCTGAGTTTTGAAAATCATCATGCATAATGTGCTGAATAACCTCCTGAAACACACAAGCTATTTGGCTGCTCATAATTCTAAGCTAGTCTGCCCCAACATCATTTGTTTCCCAGACTAAAGGTAGCTTTACAAGACATATGAGGACGGTATTGGGGATGTTTTTTGTTCGTTATTTACATAGAAACAAAATATGTCCTTTTCTATAGGTCATTAGGACATATTCTAAGGAAAGGTAAATGTGAGTGAAGAAAAGAGACTTAAGTCAGGCATACAGAGCCTTGTCTTAAATGTTAAAGAGAATCCCTAATGATTTAGAAGATATATAGACTGTAAGGCCAGAAGTTTTAAAAGTATAAAATGAAGATAAATTTTCCCATATGAGACTTGAGTCACTGTAAACTGATGGGAAAACTGAAAAACAAATGAAGGTAAACAGTACTCCAAATGTCTGTATTTTTTTTTGTAACTTCCTTGCTGAATCACATTCTAAAATCAAAGTAAGGAAATTTTCATACATTATATTCATTTCACAGAAAAACTGAGCACGCTAATGTGTTCGGGGGCTTAAATGTAGCTGGAAATGTTATGTTAGATTTATTTGGAGACAAAAAGAAAATCAAGAGAGATGGCACAACAATAATTAGAATGAAACAACAAAAAATGAACAACGTAAGTCCCATTTGGCATCCTGCCGGACACCTCCTGGGCAGTTTGGCAGGAAACTCTGGTGGTTTACATCACTCTTCTCAGCATATCTACTGTTTACACAGAAGGACATACACAGTGCGAGGTGAGCCATCCCTTTCATTCACTCAAGCTACCTGAACATTAACCCTGCCTTCTAGACTCACCTATGCAGTTGGAGTTTTCTCGGGTCCTGTCTGGGCCACAGCTGCTCTGACCCAAATAAACGCACAGACGCTTATATTATTTTTTAAACTCTCATGGCCTAATGGCTCAGGCTTCTTGCTAGCTAGCTCTTACATCTTAAATTAACCCATTTCTATAAATCTATACTTTGCCACCTGGCTTGTGGCTTACTGGTACTTTACATCTTGCTTCTCCTGGGGACAACTACCAGCATCTCCTCAGCTCTGCCTTTCTCCTTCCTCTCTCTCTGGTTGGAATGTCCCGTCTAACCTTATTCTGCCTCACCATTGGCCAAACAGCTTTATTTATCAACCAATCAGAGCAACACACATTCACAGCATACAGAACGAATTCCACAGCAGACCTGCAATGTACTAATGATACCCGGAGACACTGTACCTGCCATGTGGGCAGTAGCACTTCTTCTCAATGAAAAGGGAAATTGAGCATCAATTGGCTATCTAGAATATGCTTCTCAAGGACTCTATGTTACAGACAACTTTATCAACCCTCAGGGTTTATAATGTAGTCCTCCTTGGAGCTCTCAGCCTTAGCTGGGAGCCCTCAGCATCTAATCATTCCGTATCTTTCCCCTAATAGTAACTCCTAGTAGCAAACAGAAATGCGTTAGAGTGAGCTGCATTTAAGGTCCTGTTTCTTATTAAAGGACCTATTTCTAAAGTAATGTGAAATAATATCTCATCTCCAATCATAGAGAGCAAGAGATGGAAATGACAAGAGATGGGATTTTCAAAGGGAAATGAATAATTGCTATAACACCATGTGTTGATCATCAGTGCCCTTGTAGGCTATACTGAGAGTCAAAAACTATTACATCCCCACCCACTACTCAGTAGGGTTATCACTTGACAATTTATTTACTTTCTATAACCTTAAGAACCCTAAAAACTTGTTAATATGTTTGTTTTAAATGTATCAAATGTAACTAGGTCATATCTTTATTTTAACCTGCTATGCTTTTATAATTATGTTTCCGTGATCAAGGGTCTATATTCTTAAGGTACTGCCAAGTAGTTTTTGTCTGCACATAATTAGAATATAGCTAGAAAAAAATTAATACAGTAATTATTATTAAGAGCTTACAATACTTAATAAGAGCTAACCTAGATGGCAAAAATATTTGGGAAAAATAATAATATGAGTAGTAACTGATATAAAACTAGAAGAAATATCGAAATTGGGACCATATCTATATTCAGTTAACTATTGATTATTGCTGCTTATGCATGATGTTTGGATACACATAAGTTTGGAAGTCAGAGAGGATATAGACCATATCTCTTAGAAAGCTTCTTTCTGCTATTTTTAAGAGAATGTGTGGAATCAGAAGAAATAAAACAGATTATAAGCCGGGCGTTGGTGGCACACGCCTTTAATCCCAGCACTCGGGAGGCAGAGGCAGGCGGATCTCTGTGAGTTCGAGGCCAGCCTGGGTTAGGAAAGGCGCAAAGCTACACAGAGAAACCCTGTCTCAAAAAAACCAAAAAAAACCAAAAAGACAGATTATAAATAAAGTAAAAATATCCTGAGACAACCAAAGAGAGGATTCCCAAACAGAATAACAAGCAATATTGTTAAAGTAACTAAAATAATTAGTTAAGGATTCATCACACAATGAATGTGTGTTGATTGGAAACACTGGGTGAGGCAGTGAAAGTTCAAGTGTGAACAATAGATGCCCATTTTCCACCATGACGAAAGCCCAGAGCCCAGCAGTGGTCAAAGTCACCAAGTGTTCTAGAGTGTCATCTAACACGGGCTGGGAGGCAAGTCCAGGAAAAACGTCCTTTGCTTTGAAATTGAGCTTTTGGGGTGAGAAGGTGATATGGTTGTGATGGTTGATGAGAAGGGCCGCACATGCTGACGTCTCAACGGGAGGAACACAGGAGCCATGAGGTTGCGCTGACAGCCTATGCCAGAGCAGATGAAAAGCAATAGTGAGTGAAAGGAAAACTGCAAAGAAGAGAAGTATTTCTTTATAATAGTTAATATGGTTAAACACAAAGAGACCCAATATTTAAATTTAATTGAGAGATAAATAATTCTTCATAACTTTGTTAGTTAAATATACCAATTAAATATAAGCAAGATATAATTTCCTTTGCTTTTATTTTGATATGCACATCATGATATGTGAGAGATTGTAAAAGCACTATGTTGAAAATATAGAAGCATCTTTATAATTCAAACAACTAAATGAATTAATATTTGTAGAATAGAGTATCTAAGTTATTTCACCACCTATATTTGAAGCTAGCTTCTGAATATCATTTACTAGAGTGATGAACTTAAGTGATGTTTCCTTTTGTTTTGTTGTTGGTTTTTCGAGACAGGGTTTCTCCATATTGTTTTGATGCCTGTCCTGGATCTTGCTCTGTAGACTAGGCTGACCTCCAACTCACAGAGATCCTCCTGACTCTGCCTCCCAAGTGCTGGGATTAAAGGCATGCACCACCACCGCCCAGCTAAGTGATGTTTTCTATGTTTATTTCAGATAATTATTTGAAGTAAAAATTCCATACATTTAATCTGTTTTCCTTTCTCAGAGGAGAAAAACATGTCTCATTTCCACATAGCAGATGCAGGTAAATGAGTCCTTTAAAATTTTATTCTGAATACCTGAGTAAAATATTTTGGATTTTAAGATTATCTACTTTATATGCATTTGAAATGGCTGTTACTTACAATTTGGAAAAGTTTAAGTCTAGATTTTTTTTTTAAGTCCGCTCATGGACTTCTGCTGCTGTGGGTTCAAAAACAAGGAAGTTAATTTTAAAAGCTCATTATATTAAGTTAACAGTGAATTAAAAAACCAATGAAATTAATTTTAGAGCCATTTAATTTAGTTCAGGAAAGAGCGAGTCTCTTTATTAACTTAATTATTTTGGAATTCACTGTTTTAGAGTCCAATAAATGTTATGTATTTTATTTCCAATTAACTTCATTGTGTTCTGAATCATATTTTCTTTCTCCATGTGGCTGAATCTCACCTCTCATCTTGCACACAGGGTGACTATTCTCAAATGGGCTGCTCTGTGCATTAGATATAAGTATTGGCACATTGTGAAGGCATTTAGTGTCTGTTGACTATTATTTTAGATCCACGTTCTTCTGCAATGTGGAATTAACGCATTCCTGTCCAACACAATGAAGTAAGTCACCATTTCCCTTTCTTCCCATGTCCAACGATACAAAACCAGTTTATAGCCTTTATCTGGGATAATCCCACATTGCAATTTCCCATGCTCAAACATTAGTTTAAAATAAATTTAATAAACTAGGTTATATGGAGGAGATAATGGGACGGGCCTTTTCTGTCTGATTTTGAGACGTGAAAGTCCAAATGATATAAAGGATTATATTTGATAAATCGTGGTGATTAATTTAGAACTACATAGAATCCAAAGGAAGTGATTCCTCTGGATTTTAGGAAAATTTTAAGATCTGAAGAGATATGTCATGAAATGTACTGAGCTTTGCTTGTTTTTTTTTTTTCATAACCTCTTCATCATTTCTTAGTTTGATATATTAAGGTAGGAAATCCTCTATACTGTGTACCCTGTGATAACACTAGTACATGTAAGATCAGGTAGACCAAGGAAACCCAACTGCATTTTCCTGTTTTCAGCACAATGGAGTGTGTGCATGGTGGTGTTGAGATAAGCCAGCTCATGAGAAACCTCCAGAGTTTTTATGTCCTGCTTTTATCTCGGTGTGAAATACAAAAAGTAAAATGAAGGAAACACTTACCTTTCTGGTTGATGCCACAAATGGAGCTGTCCGACAGTTTGCCTGGTTAGGGCGGCAGCCATGCCAAACTTCACCACTAACTGGCTGGCATTCAGAGCCTGAGCATCAGCAGCTGCTGAAGCAAATTTAATCTGGATATAAGGCAGATTTTTTTTCATTTATTTCAATTAATTACCACACACATCAGAATCCCTACTTAAAATATTCTCAAATGGGTACCTCCAAGGAAGAAACCACACTTAGATGCAAACATCTTTACTTACTCTACCGATATATAATCAAATTATTTTCATTCATTTAGAGACTTGACCTTCTGTTGAATTATGAAAATCATTTATCCTTACACTGAATACAATTTCATCTTGATTCTAGGGAGAAATTTCTAATGGTGGGAAATGGGTGATAGAAAGCGTAGTGAGTGTGAGGGCAATTGCATGTATTTAATATGCATGTCCCTGTATGTGGAAGTAATACTTTCATAAAACAACAGAGAATCATCACCTCTGCCTGCTTATAGTAGCGATAAAGCATGCAGCTTGCATATTGCAATATCTGTGCACTTTGCATGAAAGTCCTTTATCTGGAAATAATGTAATTGTGTATGATGCAGTGCTCTAATTAGAGCAGAGCTTTATTGGACAGAAAAGTAAATAGGCCACCTTAACCTCCACATTGCAATATGTTAGAATATACAGAGTGTATTGCATATGCCTAGAATGTGTATGCCTTTTAATTTTACTATATTGAATTCCTTCATGTATATGACCTGAAGGTGGCCATTTACTGTACATCCAACAGCTGTTTAAGAGACTTGGGAAGGGACTTTCTGCAATAAAATTCCCATATATGTGTACATACGTGTGTATAATGCAAATACATTTTATTTGAATTAGATCATTATTTATTGTTGTAACCCATTCATTTAATACATGTTACTACACATATTTTTGTGATTTAAACATTTGTTAAATAGATTTTATTATGAATGTGTAAAGACAAAGAATTCTTTATATTTTTATATATATTATTTATATTATATATAAAATATAATAAAACCATTTCCCCTCTTCCCTTTCCTCCCTCAAACTTTCTATTTCCCTCCTCACTCCTTCTCAAATTCATGGTCTCTTTACTTTAATTGTATGAATGTGTGTATATAGGTAGGTAGGTAGGTAGTAGGTAGATAGATAGATAGATAGATAGATGATAGATAGATAGATAGATAGATGATAGATAGATAGATAGATAGATGATAGATAGATGATAGATGATAGATAGATAGATAGATAGATAGATAGATAGATAGATAGATAGATGATAGATAGATAGATAGATAGATAGATAGATAGATAGATAGATGATAGATAGGTGACAGGTAGATATAGATGTGTGTGTGTGTGTGTGTGTGTGTGTGTGTGTATTCATGAATGTATAAATACAACCTTCAATTAGGGGGTTCATCCCTAGAAAAGACTTAATTCTTCCACCCCCATCATTACTTAGTCACTTGTCATTCGTTTTCTAACAATGAGGTCTCATGACACTTTCCTCTTCCATGTTAGCATGGGATTGGTGTTGCCTTTGTTCAGGTCTTGTTTAGGTGGCTATATTTTGGGGGTACCTTGGGTAAAAATTTTCTGATATTTTTAGGGGTCACCTCAAACATTAGATATACAATCCTCTAGCTCCTAAAATCTATCTGCTTCCTTTTCTTCTATGTTTCCCAAGCCTTGGGTCCAGGAATTGTGCTGTAGCTGTATCCACTAGAGTTAGACATACTATGACCAGCAATCTGCTGCATTTTGAGGAGTTGTGGTTGTCCAAGGAGACAGTTCTTTGATGAGAGGTGAAAGCTACACATATCTGTGGGTATGAGGATAAGTATTTCAAATCTAGTAAGGAATTATACTGTTTTAGTAAAGTGGTTAAACTATATTCTTTAAGATTCATGACCTCTTTAAGCCTGGGTCTTTGACTAAGTTTCCAGGACCAGGCATGATTTACCTCTTGCTGAGGGAAATTAGACAGCTGTCAGCTATTTCCAAGATATGAGTGTCACTATTGTTCCATTAGAGATATGTTGCCATTGCCATGCTGGTCATTGCTGTAGCTCATAGGAATCACAGCTGGTTAGGACTATTATTTGTTCCTCTCCCTTGGCAGCTTGCATAGCACCTTGTAGTACTATGAAATCCAGCCCCCATAGAGGAGGGTTTCAGTTCAGATCCTTCTTGGATTCTCTGAGTCCTCTGTCTGAGGCACATGGTATCTCCTGGAATAGGAACTCCCCTCAACATCTGGGAAGCAACCAATGGCAACAGTGATATCCTGTATTGTTTTAGGAGTACTTTGTAGTCCCCTAACAACTCAAAAGGGGGTTTCTCATGCCTATTTGGCAGTCTATGGCTTTGAAGAGAAGCATTATCAGACAAATTATAGACGTAAATGTATACACAAAGACCTTTATGTATTGTATGTAATTTTAGGCAAACAAAAATAGTGTGATTCCTTATGGCTACTTCAAACGTTCTTAGTATTAGTTGTCCCCCCTTCAAACCCTCTCCTTCTGTTTTGATCTCTCTGGTCCCTCTTCCACTTAAGTCTCCTGCCATTTTCCCCATTTTTCTCCTTTGTATCACTTGTAGGAAAAGGATTCCTTAGTGTGTGTAGCTGAAGTGTGCACATTGCCAACCATTTCAGGTGAAGAAAAGTGAAAAACAATTAAAGTTATACCCATGTGATCCCATAAAGACTTTTTCTCTATATTCTAGAAAATCCAAAGCTACTTTAGTGAGACAACAAATAATAATGGTGGTTATTAACCACCTCCAAACCTCTCCACCTATCCATTTTCGATTGAAGTCCACTAAAATATTTTAAGGCTTTTAACATAATTATGTATCAGTTTGTATATGCAAAAAAATAGCCTCATACACACTCACTAAGGTGTCTAAGAATAAAACTGCCAGTAGTCCAATCTCCTTTGAACCAATTTGCTGAAAATCTCTGACTCCTATACTTAATTAAATACTATAAAGTATGATATAAATGAATAACTTATTTTTCCTTTGGAAGTAATCAAGTATTTAATTACTTCTGTTTGATATTTAATAAAAATCCCAGTCTATTGTAGTTAACTAAAGTTGAAGCACAATGATTTTAGGATGTTATTCAGAGACACTTGCAAATCAATAGAAGACTAACAAACCCAACCCTTTGGTGGTGGTGGTGGCGGGGGTGCTTGCAAGTGTAGTTCTTCGAAGTGATGTTTAGCTAATGACTCAAGAGGACAAGCATACTCATTGAAGAGAGCTTCCCAAACAGATGTTAAATGGACTCTTATAAGGTTTGGCTAGCAGAGCCCTCAGCAGCACATCGAGTTGGAATAAACTGAACTGAAATCAACAAAGGCGCATGCTGTTTCTGCATCCTATGGAATCAACTTCTGCTCCTGTGGGAACGTGGACTAGTGCATCGTAGAGCAGTGAGCACTTTCCCGAACACCGAAGCGTATGTAAGAATCATGACTCCAATTTCACTTCTCTGTAAATTTTGTTACGTGAACATAATACAATTATTGTTTTCCCTGATTAATCCTCATAATTGTATTGTCTGTCACAGTGATTTACATTCTATTAAACAAACCCTGATCTAATAATTTGTATTGCCTATACTAATAATTTACATTCGATTAAACAAATCTATAAGCAGTCATGTTTTTATTGGGGGAGGCGGTGAGGAAACATGAGCAGCTGGCAACCACACCTTGATTCATTTTAGCCCCTAGAGTCCTGGTATGGTGCATTAATTTCTCAGTTTGTAATTTGCCAGCTGCATTTAATGGAACCAATTTTCATTACATCTGTTCTATGGTTCAAAGAGCTCTTTCAGTTGCCAAAGGGGGCCAGCTTCACACAGAATCGAGAGGGGCTAAGGCATGGTTTCTAGAACTGTTAGATAACCGAGGATGATTCCTAGTTTCACAGCAAACAAATTATTTTGACAGAGGCAAGTTTTATATTCATGACTTACTACTGGTCGTTTTCAAATCAAAAGTATGGAATGTGCCCTTTTCCTAGGAATTACATATTGATCTTCATGTCATTCTACTTATAACAGCACTGATAGCCTGTCTTTGCAATCAGTGGTAGATTTATTGTTTAGAAGTTAAAGGAAACATAATTTTGCTTAAGTAAATGCTCTTGGTAAATTGCAGGTGGCTAACAGGTATTTCTTAGGCAAATGTGCAATTTATTAATGGTTTTAAAATTTATTATCATAAGCATTATTTATGGACGAGAGAAGGTCATAGCTCTTCATAGTATCTGGTGGGGACATTTTAATAGTAGAAATGGTTTTGCTTGGGTAGCTTTACATTCTTAGTGTGTAATTTTAATCTCCATAAAGATATGTCACTGTTGTGTAATACCAAATGTAGGATTTCAGTTGAAAGCAAGTTTCAATGCAAAGGGTTTTCTCATGGGCAGGAAAGAAATTTGAAATGTTCTACAGCACTTTGAAGTTCTAAAGCTTCAACTGGAGGAATTATAAAGCATTAAACCTGCACAGTTCCCACCTGATGGTCATGAAATAGTGTGCCTATATGAAAACTGACTCTGGTTCACACCCTCAGGCATTTTTTTTCTTTTCAAGAGTTTCAAAAATATCATGCATCGTGCCATATTGAAAAGATCATCTTAGAAAGGCTTTGTCCCTTTGAAACCATTAAAGCACATAGCATAATTGTGTTTATAAATGAAAGCTTAATGACATAATGATGTTTTGGGTGTTGCACTATCAATGAACTACTCAAGCTTGAACCCAAATTATAGATAGCTTTATATTCTACAAAAGCGTTTGATGGACTTATATTCTCATTTTCATAATTTCCTTAGACAAAAAATAGTATACTACAAATTATAATCTTAATTTGGAGTTGTATTTAACTTGTAGCTTACCTTGCCCATTTCCACAATTTCACATGTCCCTCACCACAGGATGAACAATATTTAAATGAATAACTCGGTATTAAAAAAAATAATCTTTTCGTTCAGACAAAAATAAAATTGGCACAGCAGACATTAATGGGAGGGCCATACAGAATAGATCTGACACAGTCACTGCTCCCTGAAAACTAGATCACAGTAGCAAGGTAGGTAGTAGATTTGCCTTCAGTGTTATGAAGTCACACTTGTGCTCGACTCTGAGTAGTCACATAGCCATCCTAAAGCCAAAATTATCGGGTCATCTGTAACAGAACATTTCTGGCTTTCCACTAACCACCAAATGCTATTTACCTTAGTCAGCACAAGTGAACCAGACTCATTGTCTGCTGCCAATCTGAAGCCTAAAAGGGCACATGAATCATCATGTACATGATACAAACAGTAAAAACAAATACAATGCAAACAAAAAATTAAAAAGAAAAACAACTCACCTTAAACCAGTGTGTTCAGTGGAAAATGCTTAAGATGATAGTGCTTCCACATTCACAAAATGAGTCTAAAATATCTTTTGAAGATACATTTTGAATAAGTCCTTTGTTTTGTGTGATAAGTTTTCTATACTAGCAGTCTAGAATGTTCCTTCTTCTAGATTTATTTATTTTAAAATGTATGCATCTGTGTGATTGTATGCCATGTATATGATGGTACCCATGGAGGCCAGAAGAGGGCATCAGATTCTATGTAACTAGAGCTAAGGTCGGTTATGAAATCATCCAACATAGGTACAGGGAACTGAGCTTGGGACCTGTAGAAGAGTAGCAAGCACTCTTAACTTCTGAACCATCCCTCTAGCACTCAGGTTTTTACTTTTAAGGAGCTCATTTAATGGTAGACTAGAAAGCTCACTGGTTTCTCAATGAATTTCATAGTGGTAGAGATGTTTCTATAATATTGCTTCTTAGAGTATTATATAACCAATAACAAGTGACAAATTATATAGTAACTTAGTTTGGAGAGATGGCTCCTTGGTTAAAAATCACTTACTGTTCTACTAGAGGACATTCAAGTTGGGGTTTTCACATCCACATTGGAGGCACACAACTGCCTGTTACCCCAGCTCCATGGGGTCTGGTCTTCTCTTCTGACCTCTGTAGGCTCAAACAGACACACATGCATCTACACACAGATACATATTTTTGAATTTAAAAAATAAAAATAAAACATCATACTGTAACCCATTTTAATGGTATTTGAATATTTAATATGAAGCAAAATATAACATTTTCCAGATAAACTGCCCATGATAGCTATAAAGAAGTTTTCAAGGTTTTTCATAGTGTTTTTAAAATTATGCTTACTGTGACCTCATGAACTCAAGACAACTGCTGTTGTCTAGGGGAGGGCCATCACAAGACTAAGCTCATAAAGATGCTGAAAGGCTTTGGGGGCCTGCCCTGACCATAGTTCATGACAGCTGAAGACTGATGGGGAAGGAAAAGGTATTGTCTTCAGTGAAATAGCCACTAGGGATCCAGTAGATAGTCTCACATACATACTCACAAGAGCTACCCTGATTATACTCAATGGGTTAGAGAAAAAAAAATAATCAAAATATAACAGAAAGACATGAAGGTAGGATGGAGATTTGGTGGAGGAACAGGGTGGTGGTGATGATGGGCAAATGATAAGAGAGTAGAAAGATGAGTGTGACCAGAATGCATTGATTTATTGTATTCATATATGAGATGCCACAGGATAAATTAATGAAAGAGTGATGGATAGTATATAGACACTCAGAGAGCCTTAGCAGTTTACAGAGGTGGCCCAGTTTAAAGTGCTTGCTACTGAAGAATGAGTTTGGTTCCCAGCATCCATGTAAAATGTTGCTTGGTGGCTTGCTTATAATCCCAGTGTTGGGGACCCTGGTGGATTGCTAGAGCTCACTGGTCTCCAGCCTGCGTACCTTACTTAGTGAGCTCCAGACTAGTGAAAGATCTATCTAAATAAAACAATGCTGACAGCACCTAAGGAATAACACCTGAGGTTGAAATGTGTAAGAACTATAGATGGGCTGCACATTTTTGAGATTTATAGATCTCAACATCCAGCATTTTAAATTTTAGATTCATTTATCAATCTAGTAATAATTTAGTATTGTTTCATAGCTTAATTAACAATTGTTTATTTCCCAGTTATACCTAAAGATCCTATAGTCATATATATTATATAATCAATTATAGCTTAGATGAAATATAGCATCTAATGTAAACTATGCTTCAGGTTGCTTTGTTTAGTGTACATGTATGATTTTAATAAAACATTTTAAAACTCCACACATACTCATTAAACATATAATTATAAACAATTGAATTACAGAGGACCCAAGACGATTGCTGATTGGGTAAAAGTACCTGATATGCAAGCACAAAGACCTGAGTTTTAGTTTCCAGAACCTGTGCAAAAAGCCAGGCAGGTCTGTATGTGCCTATAACTCCAGTTTGTGAGACAAAGATCAACTAGTCATGAGAGTTTACTGGCTAACCAGCCTACCAGAAACCACAAGCTTCCAATTCAATGAGAAGGGAACCTATTTCTAGCTACTAAGACAAATAGAGAAAGACATTCAATGTTATCTTCTGGTCTCTGTATGTTTGCACATGGGCACCCATACCTGCACACTCACATGTATGTACCACAGACACACTCCACCCCTAGCATATACACACTACTGACTAAGGAATTAGGTTCTTGCCCCTTTCACTAACATCCTTCTATTTAATCTTCCTAGGAGAGAGAGACAGAGAGACACAGGAGAGACAGACAGGGAGAGTCCTATTAGAGCTGGAAATCTGAGATCAAAGGTTTAAAAATTGTGCAGGGTTATAAAGGAGTCAGACTATGTCCTAAACATTTTTTCTACTTAAAATAAGATGTAACTGGGGCTATAGAGATGATTCAAAAGATGGAATACCTGCCATACAAGCGATACAAACATGATAACCCGAGTTTAGATCCTTGATATCAACATGAAAGCCAGGTGTGTCCCCATGCATCTGTTACCCTAGTACTGGAATGATGGGAACAGGCAGATCTCTAGAACTAGCTGTCCATCTATTCTAGTCAATCAGTGAGCACTGGGTTTGGTGAAGGGATCCTTTTCAAAAGATGTAAACTAGAAAAAGATAATGGAAGACACTTGATGTGGACCTCTGACATCTGTGCATATACAAATATGTATATACACACACACATACATGCACACAAAATAAGATGCATTCATCAAACCAACAATAGTTAAGAATTGTTTTAGAAAGTTTCTAAGAAAATTTGGAAATGCTTTATATGATATACTTCTCTGAAAAAAATAATTTTAACTACACGGCATTATCTCTCTTTTATTGTATCTCAGTACATTGCTTTTGTTAGTCTAGGGCAATTAGATACTGACTTGTGAACTCAAAAACTCTGGCTATATTAGAGCTGAAAGACCTTTATGCATCATCTGCTCAACCACCATGAGTTGGTGCTCAAAGTGGTCCAGGAGGATCCATGGCCAGTTATAGTCATGAAACTTGGCTGAATGCTGTTCATGTGAACTAGTCCATCTCATGATCCTCTTCATTCGTGTTTGAATGCCCTTCAGTATCAATTCATCAATGATAAAATGGCATTGCTTCTTCTTCTACCATAAATCACATGCTTGGCTATCCTGAGTCTGTGTGTCTATCTTTCATTGTTAGCTTTCCCCGTGTTCCTTCAAACCCATAGAGCTGCCTGATATCTATCCTAACAAGTGAAACCAGGAAACAAACAAAAAGCTGCCTTTGATTCCCCTTCTTTATATTTCATTACCAAACTCTTGCTCTACCAGCAACTGCTCAATCTGATGCCCTATCCCAAAGTCTGGAGTAGATCTGATGGATTACCTTTATATAAGGGGGTGGCCCATGACTTTTGGAAAACAAATCCTAAAAATCCCCCTGATTTCCCCTACCTTTCTGTAAACATTAATTTAAAATCTATTTGGTGCTATGGTACTATTGAATTTTTTTTCTGTATTGAAACTACCTCCTGTAATCTTTTTGTACATTATCGCAATTCTTGTTGTACAAAACCCAAAGGGGCCGTGTACAACTAACGGAATAGTTCAATTAGAATGTGACAGTTCATTGGCATGCTTGGAGTACTTCACCTTTCATTGGGAACTCAGAAGGATTACAGTGTCATTGGTACTAACATTTAAATAGACACCAAAAAGAATGCCCTCTGGTCTTGTGAGCACCCCATGGACAGAGCAGCCATTGCTCTTTGAGGTAGAGATGGAAGTTGCTTCTGGAACAAGGCAAATGAAATCTATTGTGAATACCACAGGAAATGGAAAGCCATGGATCTTAGCTTCAGCAAACAAAGAGAATAGCTAAGGCAGGAGGGGAACCTGGGAAACTCCTTGAACTCACATCCTTAACCGAAATGTCCAGGGACTTTTCTAAACCATCCCTCTGTTTTCTAGGGCATGGTGGGGATTTCTTTGAGCATCATCAGACTTGCTTTCCTTTACTAATTTGCTGTGCTCAAAGAAAGGTCTGATAGGAGACAGAGTAAAAGGCCAGATGCTAGCCCACTGCTTGCACCTGTCTTCAGTCAGCCCTACACATTTATCTATAAAAGAGGCATGGAAATGCCTGCCCTCCGACACACGCACATTGACCATGTGCTTAGATCTGCACAAAGCACTATACACTTACTTTGAACAAGTCTCCTCAAAATTAGCTAAGAGACAGGAGAACAAAAGGAGTTCACCTTCAATCTCTGCTTAAATATACGCACATTGTTAATATGACATATTTATGCATCTATTATATTTCCTCTAGTCAGTAGAAAATATTATTAAAATACAAGTTTCCATTCCTTCCCTCTCCCAAAAAGACAGTAAAAATTTTCTTTCAGTTTATTTTCAGGCATTTTGCACCCCTCCCTGATAAAGCAACTGAGATAATTAATCTAATCCCTCTCCAAGTTAGAAGACTTTGTAAACATTGCTTTCAAAGGGCCATGTGAATGATAACCTAGAAGTATTAGACTTCAACGTTTTCAGCACTCTCTATGCAGTAGCCAGAGATTTCCTTTCAGGAAAATGCAAGGGAGACCCTGGGATTTAGATTGGTCACTATATTTGAACTGATCTGGGATTCACATTTTCAGCCTTCATTTCTAACATGTCAGCTTCAGATGCTTTAAAAAAAAATGCAGTGCCTTCTCCCAAATAAGAGCAAAATTTCTGCAATCCTCTAAGAATTCTAATCTCTTGTCTTTTTTCATTACATGGAATCAAAAGAAGAAAGGAGGCCCTAGTGGGTTCTAAACAGTCTGGAAAACAGCAGGGCAGTTGTGGTGTGAGTTATGTTCAGAATTTATTTCTTGTTTGGATTATTTTATATAGTGAGACTAATGATCACATTTACATTTTTTTAGAAGTGAAAATACATCTGGTGGGGGTGGAGAATTCACACATCTGTGGAAGAGCCTAGAGGGGTCAAAATTCAGCATATATAAGCATAAGGAATTATGTCATGAATTACACTTTGACTAATAGCAGAAATATGCTCTTCAAGCGTCCTTCTGTTGTAATTTTAAACAAGATATCCTGAAACAAAAGAACCAGAGCCTGCAGATGTGGTCTTCAGGTCTGCTCATCTCCTTTCTTTTACTTTAAGACTCAGGAACACAAACACAGACAAGGGGGTTTTCACTCGATTTTGAAACGTGAAAGAATCATGAAAGGAACAAATGGAAATGCATAATAAGCAACAAACTGTAGGCACTTGAAGCAGAAAGAAAGAAAGAGAAAAACCCTCTTTCATAGACAGTGGGGACAGGATGTACTTGTTTCCAGAAACAATGGGATTGCAGAGCTATGTCTTCCCATGACAGGGACATTGTTTTGCTCATAGGATATGCAATATTTTGTCACCTCCCATGTTAATTTCTAAGATACTACCAAATCCTTTTTCCCCCGAAAGCTCCTAAGACTCTCCAGGTCATAGCTACTCATCTCTAATAGTGAGATCTGTTCAAAGTTTGAACAAAAATTTGAGATCATTCCTTAATGCTCTATAATAATGGACAAAGAGCATATTTAGAACTTCAGTCCCTAATATCAGCATATTATGGTATATTCACCTTGCAATAAGGTGGTGTCTTAATTCATTGAAACTTAGTTCGGTTTATCCTATTCCCTGGACTTGCTATCTAAGGTACTGTCCATGATACAAAAAAAAAGCAAAACAAAAAAAAAACAGCAATGACAAACAAAAACAAAAAGCATACAAAAAGTAAGTAGACATAACTCCAGCTCTCAAAGAGCTGAGTTCTACCTGGCGGGAAGAGAGAAAAATATATGTCTAAAGAATCTTTATTCTTTATGCAACACAATGCATCTTGGATTGTCTTTGAAGTCATACGTAATGTTTTTACAGTAGGAGTCAGCATATAGAGTTTTCAAGCCTAGCCCTATGACTATGTGAAGAACGTATTCATGTGTCCACTTGCCTTGCTATAATTAAAAAGTTAAACTTGAACATTATCTAGGTGTGCTTCCGGAAGTGACATTTTAAGAAGACCTAAACAAAATATACCTATATGTTTGCATAAACTAACAAAAAGGGGGAAAAATTTCAAGAAAGGGGAAAACAAATAAGCAAAACGCTAAAAAAAAAAAAAACGCTCTACATGTGATGCTAAGGAGGGCCTTAGGAGACAAGTGAGAACCCATCTGAGTTATTGGAGAGACATCACTGAGCATATGCCCTTGTGGCAAGCCAAATGGCTGTTTCATGATGCAGTTGTGAGCTGTAGTCTTTAATGGCTGAGCCATCCCCCTAGCCTATTTCATTATTTAGACAGCTGAAAAAGTTCCTGAAATGTTTAATGAACATTACTAAAATGAAATTTCTAGGTTTAAAAAAAACAACTGGTGAAGTTTGACTCAAGAGCTGAAATCTCCAGCCACTGTGTCTGCCTCATGACCTCTTGGATGAATCGTTCCTTAGTCACTGCTGGACACTTGAAATACATTTTCATTCCATTGTTGTTAGTGAATATTTTACTCTTTTGGGGGGCCTGCCATCCAGCTCCCAAATAAATACACAAAGAGGCTTATTCTTACCTATGAATGCCCGGCTTTAGCTTGACTTGTTGCTAGCATTACTTAACTTAAATAATCCCGTCTACCTTTTGCCTCTGGGCTTTTCCAATTCTCTTACTTCTGAGATTCTTTTTTTTTTTTTTAATTTCACTTCTATATTTCAGAAAACCTACTTGAATACACTTTGAAACAAGAGTACAACAAAATAGAATATACTTCAAATGTTGAATATACAAACTATTATAGTTCAAATCTGAACACTGGTACTTTCCCTCTTAAACGTCAACTAAAAAAAAAAAAAGAGGAGGAGGAGGAGGAAAGAAGGAAGAGGATGAGAAAGGAAACAGAGCAGGTATTAGCACTACCTGACGAGTTCATGCGGAGCCTGAAGTTCAGAACTATAGGGCTGATACTGAGGTGTCTGCAAGATGCCACGGCTGAGAGGTATTCTAGAATATGAACTGAGTGGATCCAAAAGCTCCAGAAGAGGATAGCAAAAAGATCTAGTGCGTTTTCTTGTTTTATTTTTTGTTTTTGAATATATATATATCATATAGCTTAAGCTGTTTTAAAACAAAGGCCTTAGACTAATTTTCAGTTTTCTTTCTTGAAATAAGCTAATGGCTTGTTTGTGTAAAGCTTTTTTATTAAAGGAAAAAATTTTAAAAATCTTGTACCTAGCACAGTATTGTTATAGAATTTACATGTAACATTTTATATGGTAGTTTAAGTCTGTTGGTTTCTTAATTGTGAAGAAATTGACTGTTGGCTCTGGCCCTTTACTGTAACTTCTGAGATTCTTAATCTTACTCCGTGGCTTGCTGTATAGCTGGGTAGCAGGCCCCTGGAGTCCTCCTCCTTCTCTGCTTGCTAGCTTTATTCCTCCATCTCCCTCTTTTCTGTGATTTCTCCCTCTATATATTCTCTCTGCCTGCCAGCCCCGCCTATCCTTTCTCCTGCCTTGCTATTGGCCAGGTCTTTATCAGACCATCAGGTGGTTTAGACAGGCACAGTAACACAGCTTCTCAGAGTTAAACAAATGCAACATAAACACAAATAACACACCTTAAAATAATGTTTTTCTACATTCCATTCTCTCCCCAGTACTTATTTGAATTGCTTCAGAGCTTAGGGAAGTAGACTTTAGGACAGAAGTCATCAGTGATTACCCTCCACTCACAATAACGTTTGGTTACCATGGATATATATATATATATATATATATATATATATATATATATATATCCTCTATATATATATATATCCTCTTTATCTGTGTGGAAGTGTGTCGCATATAGGAACTCATTTTGAGGCTACAATGTGCTTTAATGACCACTGTGCTAACTGGCCATCGGCAAGAGAGAGTGAGAGAATAAGAGAAAGAAAGGAAGAAAGGAAGGAAGAAGGAAGGAGGGAAGGAAGGAAGGGAGGGAGGGAGGGAGGGAGGGAGGGAGGGAGGGAGAGACAGCAGGTAGAGAGGGAAGAAATATAGGAAGAAAAGGAGGGATGGAAGAAAGAAGAAAAGAAAGAAAATTTCTGAGAAGGAGCATCTTGAAAATTGTTTCCTAACAGTGATATATCTGGATTCCCCTGTGCTTGTCCAAAGAGCCTTAGACTTAAGTTTATCCTCCAGTTATAATTACTGAGAAACATCCTATACAACACACTTACATGCCCTTGCTTTGTGCTTGAAATAACCCTCTGAGCACCTTCTGCACAGGACACACCCTGGGCTCTATTGGAATGTGTACTTTTTGTCTTGGAATTATTAATGTGCTTTTGGTTAACAGAGCATTTGAGCCTCTTCGGGTGAGTCCCTAATAAGCCTAAGTTGCCAAATATAGCAAAATCTTTTTTGAGAATATGTTGTCTAAAGCCATATGGAAAGTAAATCACAATGAAAATGTGATAATATACATTTTATCTGCACATATACATACACACATAGATACAGCCATTGCTACCTTCTCAGGAAAGTCCATATGAAAGTCTAGGACTACCAATAGATCCGATATTTCAGTTGGTATCTCAAGTCCTTTGAGGCACATGACATGAAGGGCTGTGAAAATAAGCGTATATGAAATCCTGGAAAAGTCTTTCATACAATTCATCCTGGCTCAGCCTTAGTGTTTTCATGGTTTCTTGTTACTGATTTGTTAAATATTATTACTATAAACTAATAATAATTTAAAAAAATAGAGCTGTTGATTAAATTAATGTCCCTGCTCATTGTTTGAAATAGCTAAATAGCAGATTTAAAAACAAATCTTGCTCATTGTTGTACTGCTCATGGAAAACACTGCCATGCTTTGGTATTACTGCGTCACACTGGAACCAGCTTTAAACTTTTGTTCTGAACACTGCTATTCTTCTGGGAACAAGTTTGCTTTTTGCTTTTATCAAATGCTTATGCTTAGGCGTTGTATTTACTTCAATTTTACCACTCTATCCCATGAACCTAACATTCTTTGTTCTATAATATATACTCTGTTTTTCATTAGGTTGTACTTATCTATATCAAATTGTACCATAATATGATTCCAAAATGTTCAAAAACCTTGTCACCTTGTTTTTCTAGGCAGATAAACCCTTATTATTTAGTACCATATTTAAAAATTCTCAAACTTGTTTAGATAAGTGGAAAGATTGATGGAAAAATCCAAATGTTAAAAATATAACTTAGTAAAGCAAAAGGGAGATTTTTTTTAAAATCAGTAATTACATTGATAAATAATATGTATTTATTCTATCTATTTTTAATAAACAATTCTAGTGTTGTAGTCTTTCCTCCTTAAGATGCAGCATAATACAGGAAGCTTAAAAACAAAACTAATTTTTTCACCTAAAACAAGGACACTGTGTAAGGACTATAAATAGGATGTCTTTCCATGTTCCTTTTGACAATGTGACCTGCAGAGGAAAAGCATCTTGCTTACAACCAAGACATACCGTGCTGTAAAACTGAAGTGATAACCCCAGGACAAAGATACTATTCCTAAAAACAACTATTTGCTGAGCTATAATATATATCGAGGTTACCAATCTCCACCTCCTTTTTTTATTAAAAGGGGACAAAAGGTCCCTGTAACTTTAGGGCTGTGAGCTGCATAAAGACAAATTTACTCCAGGAGGGCGGGGACAAATGCCCAACATGTTTTCTTGGTTGAAAGCAACAATACAGAGGGAAACACACTGAGCCATATGTGGCTTATATAGCTCAACATCTTGCAAAATCAGCTCCCTTTCCATGCACAAATGTGCTACAGCTGATTTTACAAAATAGGCAGCAGTGTGTGTCCAAGTATCTGATTCAGCAGCTGGCCCATATTTTTTATTATGAAAAATGAGGATTAATTGATGAGAATGTTGACCTTCCTCCTAAAAAATCAGGCTTTCTAAAGGAAGCGTCTTTGTTGGAGTTGGCAACCAAATATTGTTAGACTTAAATGTTTTATTTAAAGAATAGATAGAAATGGCAACAGCATGCACAGGAATTTAACAGAAAAGGAGAACATGAATCTACTTATTTTTTTTTTTTACTACTTTTGGAGCTGCTGCTCACTCTTCTATTTTCAGTTACAAACTGGAAAGGAATTTTGGCAACTCCGTTGTATTTTCTGAACATTATTTGACCTCAATTGTTTCTTTGTACTGATAGAAACCAGATTCTTCCAATGAAAACTGCTTCGGAAAGCAGATAAAATCATTCTATGAGTAAATTGTTGATGGTTTAAAATCCAGTGGATGTATGCTGAGCATTGAAGGATGGCAGAAACGGATGAAGCATAAACACCATATTCAAGGAAAAATGTGTAACGAGGAGAAAAGGACACACACACACACAGACACAGACACACACACAGACACACACACACACACACACATTTATGTTGTCGCTGGACACTGGAGGTGGCCAACTCAATCAGTTCTGTGCTCCTTGACTTCTCAACATTTGGAATAGTCTATGTATCATCGTAGTTGACAAATTCTATGTTTCTGTAGATGTTTTTAGTGTCAAAAATGAAAACATGTAAGAAGTGCTTCTGATTTTTAAAACAGACATCTCTGCTAGTTCTCTGTTGTTTTCTGTTTTATTAAAAAAAAAA
>CABHPH010078653.1:0-13197 GCA_902168325.1 Peromyscus nudipes
GTGTGTGTGTGTGTGTGTGTGTGTGTGTGTGTGTGTGTATGTGTGTGTGTGTGTGTATGCATGTGTGTGTGTGTGCTGTTTTATAGAAATCACTCGTGTTCTCAGTGGACTTTCTGTGGTAATCTTAAATATCTGGATTATACATTGGACTATATACTGGGAATTAATAGAAGTGAATGTGTCATAAAACAAACCAACTTCTTGAAGGTAAAATTCCAGAGAATTCACTAAACCATTAATATATAACTTTCCTTATGAACTCCCATGATCATTTTGAAGATATTAAATGTGATAATTCCTATTCTATTTCACTTCATTTTCTCTGACATGAAGTTTCATTTCACATCTAAATCTTTTATAACCTTACTAGTAAAAATGTTATGTCTTTTACTGACAAACATGGCTGCAAGAATCAATGGTGAAAACTTATTTCTGGAGATAGACTACATGTGCTTTGATCTTGGGAAATTTACTTAGCATTTCCATATTTTAGTTTTTATCTGGATAATACTGTAAAACTGTATTTCATATATCAACTTGTAATATTCAAACTCAAATGGCTGAACTAGTGGGTTTTCTATATCCAAGTGCACTATAAATGTATTTGTAACTTTATACTTGAAGATAAAACTTGTAATTCATATTGTTAAAAATGAGTGAATTTTTTTTCTAAATATATGGTAATTTTATTTTTCTGAAGAAAGAGTAAAAACAGAATGACACAGTTTAAGCATATTACTTCATTTTGTGGTTGATATTTAATTAACTGTGGAACATAAATTTTAAAAAGTTTATATATTTATGTTTTAACTAAAATTTATGACATGAAATCTAATATGACATAGAATCTAAAATTTTAAAGTTCACATGACATAATATATATCATACATGTAATACATATGATTATATTGGAGAAAGAAATCTAAGGTAGGAGAGAATGTAGAATAGGGAAGAATAATTAGTTGGAAAAAGAACAAACGCTCTACATTTCCACTCATGTGAATTTCAGTCATTCATCATTTTAATTATTAATTATTTAATGGAAGCAGAAGATATATTATTTCAAGGAGAATAGCAACCTGTAAGAGGGGGTATAATAATAGAGGGATGGATAATAGATAGGATAGATCGATAGATAGATAGATAGATAGATAGATAGATACATAGATACATAGATACATAGATACATAGATACATAGATAGATAGACAGACAGATATGTATATAGAAATATGACCATGAAGCCCACAGTGTTGTACAATACTTTAAAAAGACATTTATGCCAGATGGTGGTAGTGCATGCCTTTAATCCTAGCACTCAAGAGGGAGAGGAAGGTGGATCTCTGTGAGATTGAGGACAGCTTGGTATACAGAGCAAGTTCCAGTACAGTCAGACTACACAGAGACACCTTTTCTAAAAACAAAAAAAAATCAACAAACAAACAAAGACATTTAAAAAGAAAATAAGTAAATTTACTAGATTACATTTGATTGTTTACAATCACCAAGAACAGAAGTCATTTAATCAGGTTCAGTTTACAGATATTAAGATTTTTAACTCATTACTTTTTTAAAGTACATAATCCATAGATATTTAGAGGATTATCCAAAACAAACAAAACAAAACAAAAACAGAAGCTTATGTACATATACTACATCTAAGACTGCATTCTAAGACTCATTGTTCCTGTTGTATTTTTGTTTATATGCTCATACAATTCACTTGTGCATTTAATCTATCCATGCCATTTAGTTAATTCAATGATATCTTGGAGAAGTTAAGTTCTGTAAATTGAAAATATGCTCTGTAATATTAACTACAAGGATATTACATTAGTTCACCATACTCGAAAACATATCAACATTCATCTGTATCATTTCCAGGGTATGTTTCATTCATCAACCACTCATATTTCTAATGTTTACATCCTGAGATGGGATGTACCATTTATTTAATTCACTCATGTTTGTTTTTGCATCAAACCATTAGTTGATGAATTGCAGTTTATAAACATCTGAAAATATATAGTCTTACGAATTCTAATTAAACTTAAAGGGTAGTAAGTGTAAGAAAAAAATATTTCCTTCCTTATAGTAATAATACTGACATTTATATATTATTATGTTTTATAAATTTAATCAGAGTCCTTTTAGTATCTTCTTTCTTCAAATTAATCACATTTTATGCAGCATACAATGAGAATTGTTGCTTTATAGAATGATATTTTTAGGATATCTTGCCATAGATTCCTATAAATAGTAACAGCATAAGAGCCATGTATGACAAAATTTTTCATTTTATAAAACCTTAAGTGTAATAGTTTATCATTTTTAATATAACATAGTAGGGAAAGTGGTGTAGCATGACTAGTTATGTAGTGATACACACACATATACTTTATATATGTATATATGCTTTATACATATATATGTTTTGTACATATATATGCTATATATACATACACATATACATACACACACACACACATATATATATATATATATATATTACAGCTGCAGTCTTAGCACTTTAGAGGCCAAGAAAGAGAATGGTCTTCACTTTGAGTCTATAGCCTGGGATATAATATGAAACTCAATCACAAGCAAATGAATAAGAAAACAAAGAAAGAACATTTTCACAGCTTCTTGTTACTACTGCATGCCAACAGCACAAATTGTTAATACAAATCTTAACTTGAAAACTATGTACCTGCTTAACTCATCTAAAACTTATAAACAGGTGTAGAGATATGCATGCATAATCTTCTGTCCATTTATTTTGACTATAAATTAGAATAACTCTATTACCTATATTTCTGAGACAGAGTCAGCCTATGTAGTCCTGCCTGGCTTTGAACACACTGTGTAGATCAGTTTGACCTCAGACTCACAGAGGTCCACTGGCCTCCCCCTCCAAAGTGATTAATTTAAAGAAGTATGCCACTACGCTTACTGAATAACTTTTAACATTGGGCAGAGTATTAATATACCCCCTCATTATTTGTGAATCATCGAGTACAGTCTTGTACTTTGACAACCTTTTTAATTATAAAGCATATTCCTAGTTATGCAACAGATAAGAACCTGAAAACACAGACGTGTACATTTCACATTGCTTTTGTCAAATGCATTTCATTTTTCTCCTGCATCTCTGCCCCCAGTTTTCTTCCATGGGAAGATTTTCACAATGATTGTTTATGACAGGAGCTAGAAACATATAGAATATGCTTATTCGAGTCATTTACCTTCTCTTATTTCATGAGTTACTAATAAAGTGCAGGAATTGAACAACAATGATTGCAGAGTTTTGTGGATAGATCCACAAATATAGATACTAGATTCTAGTATCTCCACTATTTATATTATTTCTATCATCAATCACACAATTCACATATTTTAATAAAGCAATTCTCTCCAGGAAGTAATATAGTTTAATTGTTAACAACATGGACTTTAGACTCAAAAGACTTGAATTCTCTAGTTTTAATAGATGTAAGATGCTGGCCACATTATGTATACCATGTCTTCTCGAGTTTCTTCCTCATCAAATAAGGCATATGATACTATTACTTACATTCTCTTGTGGTGAGAATTAATAGTGTTATGATATACAAAATGCTTATACAATATTTGATAAATAGACATTAAAAATTGAAAGTTGTCTGATTGCTACAGATAAAAATGTAGGATCATATATACCACCTTTTCACTATTCTGATCAACATTTCACAAAACTATTGTATGATGAACATAAGGTACCAGAACACACATATGACAAAGATGCAAGAGTGCATCTATCTAGAGTGTGATTAGCATAAAATTTGCTTTCCATCTATTAAAATAATGCTTCCCTTCATTTACTATACTCATTAAAATCTGAGTATAATAAGGAAAACACATTGAATATACAGTTATTTAGCATTAATGTGTCTATTTTTCATTAATTGATTCTCCTAGATAACTGTGGGGTTTTAAATTGTATTAAATTTAAGAACTGAAACAAAATGCAGAATGAAATAGTAATCTCAAGATGATAATTTGTTATAAAACATTTTCTCTATCATAGTGTGATAGCTGATTTGTCAACTTGGAAGATATCCTTGGATAAGATTAAATTTAAATAATGAATGAGTTTTCTGACCATAAATCTCAGTAAAATTGATCCAATAGTTGAAGGCCCAGTTAAAGTAAAAAGACTAGATTCACAGAGTGAAAAGATAATTCCAGCAAGCTGCCTTCAGATGTTGTCAGTATCAGCTTTGCTCCTTGGCTTTGAGGCTGCTGTTTTCCACTGCTGATTTTGGAGGTAGCAACCTCTAAAACCTCATGAGTGGCTTTCTAATAATGAATGCCCTTCTATATATGAACATCCTAAATCTGATTTATTCTGTTTGGTTTTCTTGGACAATCCTGAATAAAAATATAGTTTTTGCTAAGCTTTCTGGAGATCATAAATAAGAAAACATACTAAGTTCTAGGAGAATGTCATCAAGAAACTTGTACTCAACCTTCAGCTGGGCGGTGGTGGCGCACGCCTTTAATCCCAGCACTTGGGAGGCAGAGGCAGGCGGATCTTTGTGAGTTCGAGGCCAGCCTGGGCTACAGAGTGAGTTTCAGGAAAGGTGCAAAGCTACACAGAGAAACCCTGTCTCAAAAAACCAAAAAAAAAAAAAAGAAACTTGTACTCAAACTTCACAGAGCAGCACAAGTTGCCAAGAAAACTTTTAAATACAAAAGAATATTATTAAATAATATGGTAATAATACCAGACAAATTTTAATTTGGAGTATTCTAAAGCTATGTAGTGCCTAGAAATAATTACACTTAAGCTCTGGTTACATTTATTTATCAAACCATGGACTCCTGGATCTTAGAAGACAACACGTAATTAACCATGAGAAAACATTCCTGGAGGCTTTCCAATTTCATCTGAGGATACGCTTTAAGTTTAATTGTAAATTATTAAATAAAAATTTGAAAACTACCCATTTGCTTTTTAAAACTATTTGTTTTATAACATTCATCACTGTCTTCTTGGCATTTTCGTTGGAAATTATCATTCCATAAGACAGTTCCAATACCAAAGGATAGTGACATGTTCAATGAGAAAGAAAACCCTTTTTCTTAACTCTTAATCTTATTTTTTGAGTATTCATGCAAATGTATAGACTATGTCAAGCAAGCATATATCCCTATTTCTCCCTTCTCTCTATTTGCTCACATCTTGCATGTCATATTCCTCCTCTTTGGTATCCTAGAAGTTTACTTCAACTTTCTTTTCATTTAAAAAATACAAGACATTTCTACATGAAATACTGGAATCATGAATGAGAAAAGGCATAATAGTTTTCTTTCTACAATTGACATAATTTTCTCTCTATTTGTGTGTGTGTGTGTGTGTGTGTGTGTGTGTGTGTGTGTGTGTGTGTATTTGTTGGTTTTTTGAGTCAAGGTCTCAGTACATAGCCCTAGCTGTACGGGAACTCACTATGTAGATCAAGCTAGCCTCTAACTTATAGATCTCTGCCTGCCACTGCCTCCTGAGTGCTGGAATTAAAGGCCTGATTGTCTCCAGTTACACAGATCTTCCTGCAAACAATATAACTTTGTATATATTCTAAAAGACTTCCAGGTCTATGGTTAATGGGATGGATTCAGAATTGAGGAAGGGGAACAGTTACCATCTAGTTTGGTGACTGTGGGCTGTGTTCTTCTATCTTTTGTCCACCTGGCAGAATCAATCAGCTGTTAAGAATGGAACCTGGGTACAAAGTGGGCTTTCCTTTCCCTTGAGTACTTAAAGTAGCATCAGTTCCTGTCACTCAGCTGACTGGATCTAATCCTTTAAGAAAATAACCATTTAAGTTCCCCACATAACAAGAATTTGACTGTAGAGGAAAAGGTGGGCCTGATGATGACAATGAATTGACACGGTGCTTGCTTGGCATGCACTCTTTAGTTTCCCATCACTCCACAAGCTGGGAGTAGTGACGCACACATGTAGTACCAGCTCTCCGTCTCCATAGGTGAAAGGCGAATTTAGAAATTCAAGCTAATCCTCAGGTACACAGCAAGCTCCAGGCTGGAAGAATTTGATAAACTTCTCTCAGTTTGAAAACATAGTCTTGTTTCATGCTTCATCATGTATTGATAATTTAATTTCCTACTTAAAAAAAAAGAAACCTTGGTGGGAGATGAAATGTGACACTGCATTTTGGCAACTATTTCTCTTGGTGCTGGTCAGTTCAGGTCTGTGGGGCACCTGCTCCAATCATGAGAGACCAGTACCAGCAGGGTTGGTGGCAAGTGGGTTGAGTTGACCCTTCAATCTCAAGCCTGTTCTCAATGGACTGACGGGAAAGCCAGTGATGGTGGAATGGAATGTAAGGGCTACTTAGTTTCCGTAGATGGCTAAAAAAAAAACATGTGTCTCACAAATACAGAATACAAAGATGGGCATTGTCTGGACATCTGGGTGACATTCTAATAAGGTGTAATAATGTCCTTTATATTTTATATCAGAGGTGTTAAAGAAGAGAGGAAGATGGAAAGATGAGAGAACAGCATCTATGGAGAGATTTTACACACACACACACACACACACACACACACACATACACACACATATAAGATTTGATTTTTTTCAGCTATAAAAATTATCTTCCTTTAAGGACAGGTATGGTAGAATACAGCTTTAATTCCAGTACTCAGGAGGCAGAAGAAAGATCTCTGAGTTTTCTACACCATTGTCATCATTTGACATGATTGGTGTTCCACTAGGAGCTTAATAACATCTCATTTGAGTTTACATTTCTCCGAAGATATCTAATGTGGAACACCTTTTTATATGTATATTTTCCATCTCTGTATCTTTACTGATATATGTGTTAATGACTTCAGCATATGGCACATGTGAAAACATAGGCCAAAATTTCCTTGCTTTTAGATCTATCCTACCTGGGATACTCCTACTCTGTCTGTCATAGTGAGTGTCAGCATGCTGTATCTTTATAAACACATTTATCTCTAATCTATGTGTACATTTCAAATGAAAGATTTTTGAGCCTTTTTTCCCACTCTGATATATGTGTTTTAATAGTGTGGTTAGTTCATGACATTTAATGTGCCTACTGATACACATGGAATGATAGTTAATACAAGTTTACAGTGCTCACACTTGGTGCCCTTGCATGTATTGGGGCAGGAGATACACAAAATTTCTATGTAAATTCCAACAAATTTTCTTATTAATCTAAATCTCCTGTAAAAGCAAAATAAACTTTATAAAGAGAAAAAAGATCAGATATTTCCAAGGATGCTCTGGAAATAAAGGCATAGATGTGGAATCCATCCACAAACCAAACATCACAGGAGGCTTTGTCCCAGGTTTTATGGGTGACCATTTGATTATTCCTAGAAATATAGTCTAAAATATTAGTAAATCTAGAGTATTTGAGAGTGTCATTTTTGCATATCCTAAGTTTATAAATTTGTATATTATTTAGTATAAGTACCTAATGTGGTCATAACTATTGTTTCCTTAAAATTTTGGGTTTGGTGATAAATAAGCAGGAGATTCTATATGATTGCATAATTAAGTCTAAAATATTTTTCAAGTAATAAGCATACTAACGGAAGAATTGTAACTTACAGGAAGGAAGTTATGAAGAAGCAGGCATTCATGGATGCTTTTCTATGCATGTACCCTCTTTCTAATCATTGTAATGTTCAAAAATGACAAAAGCAACATAGTATGGAATTGTAACAATTACATAAAAATATCACAAAAATACATTAAAACAACAAAGACAAAAGCATGATTTTCCTTTTTGTAGACTTTCATATTTCTCTGCTTTTCTTTGTAGAAATTCAGGGGGTAATTTGTAATAATTTTACATATTCACCTTCCTCATTAGATTTAAAGAACTGTACTAAAGGAAAACTGCTTTTTGGAAATTTATTACCATTTTAAAGTTGTTTACTATATGCAAAATATATTAATAATGTAGCATAGAAGGTGTCTGTTTAAAGCTCTAGAGAAAATACCTCTGGCACAATGTAATGCATCCCATTTTATCCACCATTGCACAGAACATATATAAATGGCCCAAGTGTTTGTATAGTGCTTTAGGGCTCATTCCCATTATCTCTGACTTGTAGGTACTACAAATTCTCTGCTAATTGTTCTGTGTTCTTACATGCTCTGGAGGAAAATCTAAATGTTCCCACAAAGTCCTAAAGAAATCCCACTAATGAAATTAAGCAATAGGGCTAAAATGTGCTTTTGTCAATGTAGGCCCTTAAACTAAATTTTGGAAGGTGATGCACATGGATTATTCAATAGAAAAGCTTTTAATTAGTGTTACTTTATACTTACCCTGTAAAGGACAAAAGCAATCAAAATAGTAGAGCAAGCAAGCTTTCAGAAAGTTGCATTTCCATCAGTAATTTATTTGAAAAGTCCCTGCACTTAATATTAGAATTTTCAGAAGACAAAATTTGTCTTCTCAGCATTTTATTGATTTTCTTTCTAACGTTTTTTCTTCACTTTCTGCTAGTATTCTGTTTTCCTTAGTAGCTCCCTTTTCATGTCCTTATGGTGACTTTAAAGTGCATCAGCCCCATGCCACCCCCAAAGGCCACAACAATCTCCAAAAGCCTTAGTGAATATGTCATGACAGAGAAAAGAGTGCAATTATTTTAGCTATACCTAGACACTGATTTAGAGCTTTCATTGATGTAATTGTTCTAAAGCATAATTGTCTCCACCTTGTGAAGTTGAATCAACTCATTACTTTCAGTATAGTACCCCAAATATTATTGTTTCTAATATTGTCTCTTGAACCAAAGATTATCTTTTCTGAGTCTTCAAATTTAATTTATAGACACTTTGTAAGTGGCACTAGGTCAGTGCTGCCATCAGCTGAACAGCAACTGACCTTGACAGCCCCGACATTTCAACAGGCAGTTGGTAGTGATTGACTCACTAGAGAACAGCTCATTATTTATAGTGCTATCTCTTACTGAAATGACTTGATTCTGACCTGAGTGCTTTTCATCTGCACCTGAGCAGTGTCCAATTACAGACTCCTGCTGAATTGAAAAGTAATCTGGTTTTTTGTATCCCTTAATTTTACGTCTTTCAGTTTTTCAGTCTCCCTGCAGGGCTGTGTCCCTTTGTGTGGGTGATATCCTATCTAGACTGTCCCAGTGGGAAGTATTGCTGGCATATGAACTTCTCTTGTCTCTATTGTTCTACCCCCTATTCTATGGGATAGATGTCTGTGTAATGTTTGGTTATCCATGATTGTTTGAGGAAGTTATTTGTCCTCAGGCCATGAAAAATATTAAAAGAAAACTACATACACAAAACCATATATTGGTTCAATTCAGAAGAAGTTTTTTTTTTTTTTTTTTGGTTTTTCGAGACAGGGTTTCTCTGTGTAGCTTTGCGCCTTTCCTGGAGCTCACTTGGTAGCCCAGGCTGGCCTCGAACTCACAGAGCTCCACCTGCCTCTGCCTCCCGAGTGCTGGGATTAAAGGCGTGTACCACCACGCCCAGCGAAGATTTTTAAAAAATAAAATTTCTATAAAGTAATTGAGAATTCCCCCATCAAAATTGAAAAAGTCATCATTACTACGAAATATTATTTGTTTTGGTTGGAGTAAATATCCCTGTAGCAATATTTTCCGGATTTCTGATGCAGTAGAATGTGTCATGCTCCACTGCATCATGATATAGACCTAACATGGATATTCATTATGAGTTGGTTGTTTTAGGTGCTGACTAAAATGGAATCACATAGAAATTTGGTACAATTATTTAATGTTGCAAAAAGTGCACTTAACATAAGTATTGGAAAATAGAATTACAATTAATAGGTGGTATGCTGCTATACCATTATCACTCCAATGCAAAAATACTTTTATACTCTCTGTTGAACACTAAAGCAATATAGTAAAAATACTTTTCTTCCAAGAAAAAGATACTCAGTCTACAACATTAAAAGACTCAATCAAATCTACAGTGCTATTAGTAGAAGAGTTAGAAATCAAATTATTCTCAACAGAAACTAAATTTAATGCTGTGCTTTGCATACAACACCAGTTTTAGGATAAATAGATTTCCTTACACATAGAAATTTTAAGCAAAAGTAATTCCTATAGTTTGTATAAGTATGCCTCCAAGACCCATGTATTAAAGTCTTGGTCACAAAGGAGGCTCTATTGCCATTGCTGTGGACTTTGAGCTCAAATGTTTATAAAAAGTCTTTAGGTCATCAACGATGAGTCTTTAAAGAGGGATTTTAATACTGTTCTACTATGCTTTTCCTGCTATTGCCTTCGAGTACAGCTACCAGATGTATGCATATATGAACATACACACAAATACAAACACAGTCACACTCACACATATACTCAGCATTAGACGTAGATTTAAAATTAGCTATTTACTGGGACGTAATTTCCTTTTGGAGAACATGAATCTGATGAAAATGGATGGACAACAAATCATAATACAAAATACTGAATAAAAAATAAGTGACAAGCACACTGTAAAAAAATCTGATCAGAGGTGTTCAATTTTGATTAATAACTATAAAGAATTCAACAATCTCATCTTCAAGTTTGTCTAACAATTAGTCAAATATCTCAAGGCACATTCTGTCCATCAAGCACAGAATTCTGTCTATTAGGGGTAACTCCATTGGAAAACAAGCTCTCTGAGCCAAGGTGCTCTTCCCAAAAGTGTGAAAAGACATTTCCTCTAAAGTCTTTAACTTCTATGAGAAAACTAATAGTTTCAATAGTCTCTAGAATGAAGAAATTCTACAGACACTCTTTTAGTCAGATTTTCTTTTACAGAAATTAAGTCCACTTTGAGAGATGAGTTGAAAATTTCAGAACAAAAAATATCTTAGGTACAAGATTATGAGGTTTGCTATCTCAACATTGAATGGTAGGAAACTGAGAGTAGATGATACTATTAGAGTGTACCTAAAGGAAATTGAGTGAGATTCCATTTGGTTAAGTAAGCTGAGAAAATAAGAGCATGTGTGATGGTTTGAAAGAAAATGGCCCCCAAAGGGAGTGGCACTATTGGGAGGTATAGACTTGTTGGAGTAGGTGTAATCTTGGAAGCAGTGTGTGTCACTGTGGAGGTGGGCTTTGAGGTTTCATATGTGCTCTAGCCATGACCAGTGAGACAGTTCATTCCTTTTGCCTTGGGATCAAGATGTAAGGACTCTCTGTTCCAGCACCATGTCTGACTACGTGCTGCCTTGCTTCCTGCCATGATGATAATGGACTAAACCTCTGAAATGTGAGCCAGCCACTCCAATTAAATATTTTCCTTTATAAGAGTTCCTGTGGTCCTGGTGTCTCTTCACGGCAGTAGAAACCCTAACTAAGACCAAAGTTGGTACCAGGGACTGGGTATGTTTTTGTTGTGGTTGGCCTAGCATGTTTTCATTTGGAGGAATTTGGACTTTGGTACTTTGGGTTAGGAAAGCAGTAGAATACTTTAAGTGCTACTTAATGGGACATACTGAAAGGAGTATGGAAGACAATCTTGCTGAGAGTTATTTAAACTATCAAGGCCTGCCTCAAGAGGATTCACAGGAGAAGAATTTTAGTATGCTGCCAAGAAATCATTCTTGTGATATCTTGGTGAAGAATGTGGCTGCTTTTTGCCCTTGTCCAAAAAGTTTGCCTGAGGCTAAAGTGAAGAGTTTTGAATTAATTCACTTGGCAGAAGAAATCTCAAAACAGCCTTTCATGTGGCTATTTGTGCTAACTCTGATGAAGATTCATAATGAAAAGGAACAAGCTGAGCAAATAAAACTTTAAAATGTACAAATTGAGAAAAGGGGTACCAGGAAGTGGAATAGAGATAATTCATGTGTTCAAGGATATTAATGAATTAAGAAATGGAATAAAGGCAGTGGAGACTGCAAGGCAAGATCCCACCGAGCTAAGCTTCCAGCTGTGAAAAGGAACTAAAGAAAATCTTGAAGTAGTATATGGTGGGACACGCCTTTAATCACAGTACTCCAAAGGCAGAGGCTGGTAAGCCTCCGAGTTTGTGGCTAGCCTTGTCTACAGAGCAAGTTAAAGAAAATCAAGCTCAGGCAGTGTAGGAATCCAGAAAGCTGTTGAAGATGTAATTAAATTAAAGGACCCATGGTCCAGCCCCAGCAAGCAGCACAACATGGCAGCATCAGCCACATGGTTCTGACTTTAGGGAGAGAAAACTGTCATTATGAAATTTGCCTCTGTGTCTATGGAAAGCTGCTGAGTCCAGGCATCTGTCAGGGGTGTCCCTGAATGGAGGCCTAGAGAAGCCATTGAGTGAAGCTGTGAAGTTGAAACCTGGATTGCCTTGGAGACTGCAAGATGTTGGAGATGCCAGAGTCCTGGGATACCTGCCGAGGAAAGCCGTTAACAGGGAGTGGAGCCAGCCCAAGTGGAAGAAGTATCTTGCAGTCAACAGAGCTGAAAGGCGTTGAAGGTCTGAAGAGCATTTTCACATCAGACATGGAGATTCAGAGTTTGGAGTTTGCCCAGCTGGTTTTTGGTCTTGCTTTGATCTAATATTTCCTCATTATTCTCCCTTTCATGCATTTTTGGAAGAGTAATATATATTGTGTGTCATTGTATGTTGGTGATAGGTCATCTGCTTTTAATTTTGATTTTACAGGGGATTATAGTTAAGAGATTGCATGAATCTCAGAAGAGAATTGAACTTTCGACTTTTAAAAAGTTTGAAACTACTATAGACTATGGAGACTTTTTGAATTTAGACTGAATACATTTTTGCATTATGATATGGCTACATGCCTTTGGGGGCTAAGAGGGGAATCTGATGTTTTGAAAGAAACTGGCCCCAAAGGGAGTGGCACTATTAGGAGGTGTGGCCTTGTTGGAGTAGATGTGGTCTTGTTAAAGGAAGTATGTCACTGTTACTGTGGATATGCGCTTTAAGGTCTCATATATTTTCAAGCCACAGCCAGTAAGAAAGTTTACTTCCTGTTGCCTTTGGATCAAGATGTAAGGACTCTTAGCTCCAGTCCCATGTCTGCTGCATGCCCAGGACCATGTCTTCCCACACACCACCATGCCTCCCACCTTGATGATAATGGACTAAACCTCTAAACTATAAATGAGACACTTTAATTAAATGTTTTCCTTTATAAGA
>CABHPH010078656.1:0-12061 GCA_902168325.1 Peromyscus nudipes
AGGGACCTATAGAGAGGGGAAGCCATACTGGTTGGAAATCCAGGGAAGGTTTCTCAGATGAGATGATGCCTGCATTGCTCCCTGAAGGTACTAGCCTACCATTTGCTGGGAGATGAGGAGGATGAGGGAGGAGAAAGTGTCCAAAACAGAATGCACAGCACAGTAATGGTAAAGAGGGTGGAGTTCAAATGTTTTCTGAGGACACTTTTAGTCCAGGCTGAGAGGACCAGGTTGTGGACAACCCTAAGAATGAAAAATAGCAAGGATCTTATGAGGAAAGTCTATATTTGCCTTGCTAGGGAGTTTAACTTCTTCCTAAAGGTGATGGGAAACTATGAAATTCGTTTAAGCCAGAGAAATATATAAAGTACACACAAGAACAAACAAACAAAAACCAAAAAGAGTCTTAGGTAATGGTAGGGAAAGTGGTCAAGAAGGATCAAGGCTACAGTTAAAAAACTGTTCCAGGCTCCTACAGGAATCCAGACTAGACAGTAAAAGGAGTAGACAGTAGAGGTGGTATAGAGGTGGGGACCAGTTAGAAAGGCACCTATGACCTAAAACTAATAGAATTTGCTGACTGACTAGACAAGAGATTATGATATTTATGTGATTAGTCCAGGGATTTTTCAACAAATTATCGATGTACATTCATCACTTTGCAAAGGAAAATTTGCTGATTTATTGGCACACACACCAGAATTAACATATGTCCTACACCTTGTAATTATTTGAATGATTCAAGACATCGTTTCTTTTTTCCAAACCTGTTCTCTTACAAATTGTCACTGCGTTAACAAATGTGATGTTGGTGACGTTTACTTTGCCATACCACTTTCTGTTTTGGCACAAGTAGTAGAATAATTAGTGCTAATTAATATGACCACTTAAATATCCAGTTTTATATTGCAATGGCATCCAAAAAGTGAAAGACTGACTTATTCAGTCAAGGTTGCAAAGCACTGATCATTGTGTATTTAACATTGTAGTTATCCACAATTTGTTTCCACTACTTTTTAATACATTTTTATATATTATTAAAATTATCAAGATTGGATCTCTATAGAGACCATAATATTAAAGGGCAGTAACATTATTGATCTATGTATTTATTTGTTTATTGAGATGGTGTCTATCTATGAAGTTATGAATGGCTTAAGTTTATAAATATCTTCAGCCATCAGAATACTGGGACTATATGCATGTACCACTATAATCATGTAGATTAAAGGGCTTTGATATATCTATTTATATAAAAAGTTTTAAAAACATCTGATTCTCCAGTCAAATGACATGTTAGGAAAAAAATTGTAATACCTTGGTATTTGTGGAGATCAACTGTATGTAAATCTGAACACTTATTTAAATTATTTGGAAATGCAAGTGTTGGCATACTTTGAAGAGGTCTTAACACAAATCATGAGTATATATGACTTAAGCTATCAAAAAGAACAAAAGTGCTGGGCAGCAGTGGTGCACACCTTTAATCCCAGCACTCGGGAGGCAGAGCCAGGATCTCTGTGAGTTCGAGGTCAGCCTGGGCTACAGAGTGAGATCCACGACAGGCACCAAAGCTGCACAGAGGAACCCTGTCTTGAAAAACCAAAAAAAAAAAAACACAAGTTATGAACCTATTAGAAGACATCAACATAGACTTCCTATCTTAGGAGTTTTTCAAATGCACAAAAGTTAATCCCCTCTTCGGTACATATTCCTTTCTCCTAATTATTACAAATCAAAAATGCATAAACTTGTTATCTTTGAATCATTATTTAGAGGATACTTTTGACTTGTGATGTCTAGTAAATTTGCAGATTGTTCTAATATGGAAAAAGAAACCAAACTAAAACCAAAAGGGTGAGGGTAGTGAATTAGGAGTGGACTTTGTTGAATTGTTCTTGAAAATTCTTATTATTTTAAACAGAAGCTAAAATTACAACATTGGTTCATGGCAAACTTTCAGTGAAGAATCCTGAACTACATCTCATAAACCTAGAGTGTCCTGCACTCTGACCAATAGCAATGAAACTGGACCATTTGACTGACAGTGACTCATACCTCGAGAAGGAGGTATAGCATATCCAAAGTCACACCAACATATCTGGTGGAAATAATAAATATTAGTATGAAATGTGAGGAGCATTCAAGCTAAGATTGAGATTAGCCATAAGAGTTTTCAGTTTGCCTTGCTGTTTTTTGTTGTTGTTGATTAACTTTTAATCACTATTTTGTTGTATTCTTTTTTAATTAGTTTATTTTTGTGCATGTGTATATGTATGTCTTTGTATGTGCATGTGAGTGCAGTGCCCATAGAGGCCAGAAGAGGGCATTGAATGCCCTGGAGCTGTAGTAATAGGCAGTTGTGAGCAGCCATGTGGGTGCCTGGAACCAAACTTGGGTCCTCTGGAAGGAGAGCAAGTGCTCTTAACCCCTGAGCCATCTCTCCAGCCTTTTATTTTGATATACTCTTTTATGATTTCATATTTAGAGAGAATGTATTCTGATCATTTTCAGCCCCCACTACCCTCTCTCATTCCATTCCCATTCTTGGGGACCTCTTCTTTTTCTCTACAACCCAACCACCATAACTCCCATCATGTCTTTTTTTGTTTTGATTCTGTGACCCACCGAGTTTAATTAGGGTAACTTTCATGAGCATAGATGAGTGTTTATTTCCTGGAGCGTGGACAAGTTACCAGTGACTATAATACTGAAGAAAATGATTTCCCTTCCTCCTGCAACCATTAACTCCAATAGTTCTCAGGGCAGAGTGGAATCTCACGAGTCTCTCCTAGTGCAGGATGGGATGTTGACAAGTCACACCTTATGCAAATATTTCTTCAATGATAAACCTTCTATCTCTCTACTCCCTGTCTCCCATAAATCATCCATGCCTTACTGCGTTTTCTCACTCTTGACAGAGTTATGCAGTAACACACGTGCTGTGTGGCCTTTCAGTCAAACTTCCCATGTCAGCTGTGAGCAAGTTCAGAATAAGCTTGAAGTATAAGTTTAGTTTTCTCTAGTGCTCTCCTGCCTGTGACTCTTGGAGCATAGGCTATCTCAGACTAGATTACTTGGTATAAAGCTTGTTCACCCCACTGAATACTTTTGAGCAAGAAACTTCAATTGTCCAGGAACATATGAGTCTGTCTCTTTCTGTTCCAGTTTCCTATTATGCTCTATATTCGGTGGATGTCTCCACCTCCTCTTCCTCCTCCTCCTCCTCCTCCTCCTCCTCCTCCTCCTCTTCTTCTTCCATTCGTTTGTTTGTTTGTTTTCAAGACAGGGTTTCTCTGTGTAGCTTTGGAGCCTTTCCTGGAACTTACTCTGTAGACCTGGCTGGCCTTGAACTCACAGAGATCCACCTGCCTCTGCCTCCTGAGTGCTTTGGTGTTTTGTCATGGGTGTTTGGTCCCCTGGATCTGGAATAACAGACAGTTGTGAGCTGTCATGTGGGTGCTAGGAATTGAAGCTGGGTCCTCAGGAAGAGCAGCCAGTGCTCTTAACCACTGAGGTGTCACTCCAGCCCCCTCTTCTAGTATTTTCTACCTCAAGGCTACTTCATGTCTCTCTATGGCCATGAGCCTGTGACTTATCTAAGGATGCTCTTCTGAAGGGTAATCTCCGGTCAGCTTCTTCTGTGTGAACGGGGCATTATTTTCTTTTAGCTAACATATGGCACCAAAACCCAGGGTTTGTGTGGGTAACCTCTACTCTGTGAGGTGATGAGTACAATAGCCGCATCATGTCCAGAAGACAATGTTTTACAGCACTCTTCCCCAACCTCTGGCTCTTTCATTCTTTCTGATTCCATTTCCATGATGTTCTCAGCACATCTTGAATGCAGTAATATTGATGTTTTAATTGCTTTGTCTCTATCAGACAAAAATAGTGCTTTGGGGTATTTTTGTGTGTTCACAAGTTCTAGCAATATGAAAGGCATTTGTTTACCCCTATGTAATCAGGAAGTAGTTTTTGAAACTAGACAGAGATGGCTATTGAAATTCATGGTTTCAATATCATGGGATAGTGCAATGCAAGTGGAAACATTAATTCAAACACCTTGCTTATTGGCACTGTTTATTACATGTTCTGTTTCCTGCCTTTCTGTGTGTTTTAAGATTATTCCTTTGCTAATAATGTATAAGCATGAAGCATATAAGAATAATGAACAAAAGCCTAATGAAAGAGCAGAGATGTAGAACACCCTTAAAAGCAATTAAAAGCAAGCATTTGTATTCATTGTTTCTTTTTTAGAGTTTTCTATGGCTTCTATTGCCTTCCTTTGGTTGAAATTTCCTTTACTGCCTAGAACTTTAAAATACTTCAAGTGGAGTATTCCTAATGTAGCAAAATTTTAGCTTTCCTAATTTTTCTTTATAAACTGTTATAGTCAACAGTTTAAACTTTAATTTAGCATTTTCCAACCATGATGTATAGCTTAAGGATGTAAAACCAGCCCAAGTCTCAAAGCTCAATGAGCTTGCTCTAATTGAAGGCAATTGCATTCTGCCTGTGGGAGAATATTTCTTGCCTTTCCTTGCTTATCATTATTAAACATATCATCTACGTTATCTGCATTTTCCCTGGGAGTACAAAAAGCATTTGCAATTATCCTATTTGACACCATTAAAATATTTCTAAATAAAAAAAGTCTACATATCAGCTCTCCCACAAGCCTGTTTTAAAGTCTCTAAGCTCTGAAATATACTTAAAAGCTTGTTTTTTCCTGAGTCAAGTCAATATAATCTTTTCGGGAGTCAGTGCTGAACATTTTTCTCTATCAGAATCTTTTTATTTTCTACTCATAGGATTCTGTGACCCTGTTGGTCAGTGTTACACATTTCCAGTCTCACCTGAACACATTCATTCAGCCTCGGCTGCACTACAGTCTATAGCAATACCTTTCTGACCTCAATAAGAGCCTCATTCAATCTCAGAGAACAGTGTAGCACCCAGAGATTTTGCCTTCCTGTGTTTCAACCACCTGACAGACGGCGGTGTTTCAAGAGAAATGTGAAATAAATCTCAAGGTCTCTCAGGAATCCAAATGGAATTTGCATTGAGTCTGTGAATGAGAGTGAAATCACATTTTCTCTGTGAGTTAGCTATTTAAAGTCTTGCTTTGTATAAATACTAGAAGCTGACCTTGGTGTCCTCTAACATTAAACCAAAAGGAGGGCATGTCGAGACCAAATTCACTTTAAAGAGATAGCTGGTAATGAGAATCAAATATTACATTCTGTTTCATTTTTATCTCTGATATGTTCAATAATGTTGAAGGATAGGTCATGTTGATGCCACTTACCATGTTATGAGATTAGAATATCTGTGACTAAGATTAAGCTATACACAATGGCCAGCTTAATAAGAACACTATGCATTATTTCTGAGTTGAAATGCTTCAACTGGATGATGATATTAAGTCGAATGATTTCCTGAGAAGGAAATGCTTTTCTTCAATAACTACTGTAGGATACAGAAATTAATTTATCATTTGCTTAAAGTGCATTGTATTTTCATTGGTTTGTGATGATTATAGCTTTTCTGGCTTTGTTATGAGAAGCATTTCCTGCATGTCAGTGCTACACATCCATCCAATCAACTGTATGTTGATTGAGACAAATTAGCTCTATATATTCAATATATACAGTGGCTCCAATAATCCTATATTTCAAAATTATCTCCAATACTTATCCCACCATATGCTTAAGGATGCATTTTGGAACTAGTTATATCATTATAAAATGCAAATATTGGAAAACTATGAACACACCAAGTACATTGGAAACACTTTCTAGAGGGCTTTTTCTGTTCTTTTATTCATTATTAAAAGTACTCTGTTAGTGTGTGTGTGTGTGTGTGTGTGTGTGTGTGTGTGCCCATACACATACACATAGAGTCCAGAGGTTACATTAGAAAGTCTTCACCTCATTTTTGAGAGACAGAGTTTCTCCCAGTACTGGTGCTCATCAATTGGCTAGACTGCCTGGCCAGCCAGTCCCTGGCTCTGCTCCCTGAGTACTAGGCTTACGGGTACATTCAGTCACACTGGGCTTTTAACATGCATGTTAGGATCCAAACTCAGCTCCACATTCTTGTGCATCAAGCTCTCTATGCATAGATTCATCTCCTTAGACCCTTATATATTTCCTAAGTAAGCACATACATTGTAGGTTCAATTATGGCATTTCATACATGCATGTCATTATACCTTCTGATTATCCTCCGCCACGGCTGTCCTTGCCCATTATTGCTAGTCCCCTTCTTCCTACAAAAATCCTCTCCTTCTGGTTTCATGTCCGACGTATTCTCACTCTGCTTCCATCCCTTAGATCTGTTCCTGCTATTGTCTATTTCATTTATTTATGTGACCTATGCACATATATGAGAGAAAACTTATGGTATTTGCCTTTCTAATTCTAGATTATTTTGCCTAACATGGTAGTTTCTAATTCTATCTATTTTCCTGCTAATGTGATTTCACTTTTTTCTATGACTGAATAAAATTTGTTGTACAGCACATTTCTTTATCCACTCATTTGTTGGATGGTCATCTAGGCTGGGTTCATTTGTTACCAATTATAAAGAGGGTATAAATAATAGACGTGAAAATACTTACATTAATTTAAATTCTTTTATGTAGGAGCTGGAAACATGACCCAATGGTAAGAGCTCATAATGCTTTTACATAGGATCTGAGTTTGGTTCCCAGCACCCATGTCAGGAAGCTCACAAAAGGCTGTAACCCCAGTTCCAGGGGATCCCATGGCCTCAGATGTCATTAGCACTCACATGCATATACTCACACTCACACACACACTCAATACACATAATTAAATATACAATTAATAAGTCATTAAAAATAAAGTTCTTCGGGTATATATCCAAAAATGGTCTAGCAGGGTTAAGTAGGCATTTTATTTTAGTATTTTGAAGAACCTTCACACTGTCTTCCATGGTGACTATAGCAGGTTACCTTCCTACCAACAGTGAGTAAAGGTTCTCTTTCCTCCATATCATTACCAACATCTGTTGTCATTTGCCATCTTAATGATAATCATTCTGAAGAGACTGAACTGAAACCTCAAAACAGTTGCTTCATTAATCCATTTTTTAAAACTTTTTGAGGCTAGAATATAATTTCAACACTTACCCTTTCCCTTTCCTTCCTCCAGTCCTCCTGTATACCCCCCCTTACTCTCTGTCAAATTCATGGTCCCTTTTTTCACTAATTGTATTACATATGTATATGTAAATACATATGCATTCCTACATATAACCTGTTTAGTTTTTAATGTTACTTGTATGTGTGTTTTCGGGATTGAGTGTTTTGCACTGGACAACCAATTTGTGTGCTCGTCCCTGACCACTGTCTCTTCCATTCCCATCTTTTCTCACTTGCCTATACATAGTTCTCTGTGAAAGGTTGAGGCCTTGTGGGCTTTTCCACGGTCTACTTTGGTATGTCTATTAGTGTTGACCTCGTTCAACTCATGTTTGGGCAGTTATTTCAGGGAGAGTTTATGGGTATTACTTCTGATATTACTAGGAGACACAATCTCACAGGAAACTCCCCGCTCCTCTGGATCTTGTACTCTTTCTGTGCCATCTTCTATAATGTTCTCTCAGCCTTACGTGTGGAGTTGCTTTGTAGATGTCAAAAGTTTTTAATCTGCATTTTCCTGATAGTGGTCCTAAAACTTTTTCAACTCTATATTGGCCATTTGTATTTATTTTTTTTTCATTTGAGAATGGTCTGGTTGCTTTAATAATCTCTCTGCTGATTGGATGTTGGATGATTTGCGGAGGGTAAGTTTTGTAGCTCTTTATACATTCTCAGTGTTCCCTGTGAAATGTATAGTTTGCAAAGATTTTATTTTTCCCATCCCACTGGCTGTTTCCTTACACTAATAAAAACACCACCAACAATAAAAACAACAACAAAAAACTTTTCTATGGATGAATAATTATAGTCTTCTCTCAAGCAAACAAATACCTCCCAATAAAGAACCCACAAAGTAGATACACATCTTTACTTTAAACATTTATTATTTGTTGTGTTTGGAAACCACAAAACTTTTAATCATAAGCATTCACAAACAAAAATCAAAATCTCAAACCATACACACTATCATTTATTATAAAAGGTTACAATCTATATGAAAAGAAAATGTGGAAAGAAAGTAGCATTAAAATAAGTTATTCTATGCATAGCTGGCTTTAGATAGTTTAACTAACATCAGCTTGTTTTGTGTTTTTGTATTTCCCAGGGAATAATTTCTGACTTCATTAAACCCTCAACTCTGCTGTCTTGGTTGTTTCCTGAGGCTCCATTTCACATGTGACTCCTCCTTCCCTCTATCTCTGTCACTGTCTGTGTCTCTCACACAAACACACAATGTGTGTGTGACTGTGCGTATGCAAAATAAGAACACAGGTTATCTGAGTTTGCCATTTTGAATTCAATCATAACTGAGATAAACCATAAACCACTAATTCACATATTCTTCATTTAGGAATCTATGAAGACATTAAAATAATGCATTAAGAATGAAATCATGCCGGGCCGTGGTGGCGCACGCCTTTAATCCCAGCACTCAGGAGGCAGAGCCAGGCGGATCTCTGTGAGTTCGAGGCCAGCCTGGGCTACCAAGTGAGTTCCAGGAAAGGCGCAAAGCTACACAGAGAAACCCTGTCTCGAAAAACCAAAAAAAAAAAAAGAATGAAATCATATTACAACTATAAATTAGTGCTTGCTATGTATTAACTTGGAATGTCATGAGTTTCTAACACATGAATATCGACGTTATTTTCCTAGTAAAATCTAAAATAATATGGTATGTTATAAAAGAAAGGGCATATTCAACATGAAATTCCTATTTAAAAGTCCAACAGAAAGTATGTTTCATTTAGCTTTGAAAAAAGTCATGTTTGTCTTTACCTTTGTAATTTCAATTCATCTCAAAGAAAAAAAACTGAGACAGCTTCTCACTGTGTAGCTGTGTTGGAACTCATTCTGTAGACCAGGCTGGCCTTAAACTCACAGAGATTCTCCCTGCTTCTGCCTTGCAATTCTGGGATTAAATGCACATGCAACCATGTCCATCCTCAAAGTAATCAGTTCAGACTACTTCTCTGAGAAATGCTAGATGAAAATCCCATAGTTAATATAAATAGCTACAACTATAAAAATATAATGTGTGAAATTTGGATACCAACAACAAATTATTTTTAAGTGAGTCATAGATACTTTTGGCATCTGTCAATGTCTGTGAGCACTTGGGGTTGTCTAATTAGTGTAGGGGTGCCACTGATACCTACTGTACAGAGATTTGCCGTGCATCCCCACAAACTACAATGCACAGAACAGTCCTGTAACAAAAAGTATATGGTTCAATATGTCCTTATTGACAAGTGATCTAAGGATCTTGTAAGACCCAGTAGGCAAACTGAGTAAGACAGTAACAGGTATTTGTGTGTGTGTGTGTGTGTGTATTTCCCTGATTGATCCTAAATTTCTCTTCTTTCTCTGTGTTCAGATTCTAGTAAAACTTCCTTATATCCTATGCTTATCTGTCTACAATATGACTGTGTTTCAGAAATTTCTGCTCTGATACTATGGGCAGGAAGACCTTCTCTTTTGCATATGCATTAGTGCTAAGGTCTTGGCATTAAAAACCTCTGCAGACTGCCCTAGGGAGGTTGCGTTCATTTCCAACATGTCAACAAAATGATAGCATAGCTTGCTCCTCACTAAGCTCTATTTCCTCCTACTAAGTATTCATTAAGGAATTACTCCAAAATATCAACCCTGAATACATTTGGATTGTCCAAATGGGAGTCTGAAATGAGAATAGATTTACATCATTCCCACAGAGCAATACTGCGGTCTTCATGTCAGAAGCATAATATGGTATGCAGCTTTAGGGGATGATTGTATTTAACCAGCCCTTACCCAGGATCATGTAGCCTCATGGCACCATGCATTTATATGTATTTATATAAGAAACATGACTTTTTCCAATGTGTGCTTCTTTATCTGCGTACTTTGTGGTTCTTACATAAATATCCTAAATGAAGAAGGTAGAGAAGAGTGAGATAAGTACAGATACTAAGAATAATCTCTATGCTGTGATTCATAGCGTTTGTATGTTTACCCAAATTAAGTAATAGTGTTTCCTAAAGGAAAATGATTCTACTAGAGTTATTTTGATGTTTTGGGGATACATATTTACACAGGACTGGTGTGTGTGTGACTGTTTTCTTTTATTGTAGACTAGCATTCCCTGTGACTTTTGTAGACATTTATATTATAAATATATATTTGTAAGTAATCTTGTGTGCATTTATACTTTTGAAAATGGCATTCTTCTTTACTTTTTTCCCCATTTGTTTTTTATTTTTTGTTTGTTTGTTTGTTTGTTTCTATCTTATATAAAGTCCTGCTGTGTCATTGGCTGGCCTTGAACTTACTAAATGGAAAGCTAAAGCTAGCCTCCCACTCTTACTTCCATTGACTCTGCTTCCTACTAGCTGAGACTATAGATAGCTGTCGCCATACCCAGCCTTCCTTGCTTTGAAGTTTAGATTGATTATTATTCTTTATACTCTGATATACAGATATTGATCACTATTTGCCTGGACAGTTATAACTAAAATGTAACCACGCTTACACAAAACAAAACCCTAAAAATATTTTGGAAAAAAAAAACAAAACTCAAATGTGTTTCTATCAATGGGATGTCCACTAAGAAAATAGTATTGTGAAAATAAATCTAACAACTTCCTTATACTCTAATGTTCAATAACCTGCAACAATCATGTATCTCGTGTGTTTGTGTTAATGCTGAGAAATGCATCCAAGTTGGTACAGTGTACATCCACTTCATTATGTTCAGAATGGTCATGAAGAGGTAGGAGGGCTCTCAGCCCTGTGAGTCCAGCATAAAAGATGACAGTTGTCTGTTTTTATACACTGATGTTTCATATGACTTTTCCCTCTCTTTCATATTTTTATAGAGTGAGAGCTAAAACTAAGTTTTCCCCTTTCACAACTGAGAACTAACCAGTCTTTACTTCTGTGAAACCGCTGACTGTTCTACCTTAAATACTTTTTGGCTGTCTGGTCAATGGGAACGTAACATCCTGAATCATGCTCCGAGCTCTTATTTCACAGACAGCGTGTCTCTTACTGTTCTAATTGCTAGAACTTTCCTGGAAATAATTTAAGTTTATATAGTAACTTCAGTAAGATAGCTACTATTAATGTTTTGTCATTTAAAAGCTCTTGAATTCAGTGTTCTTAGAAAAAGTATAGATTCAATGAAACAGAAGGAGGGAGTATAGGAGGGAGGCAGGGAGGGGAAAAGAAAAGGGGCAGGCCCAAGTTCCCTCTGTAGACCTAATGCGCATCCCTAGGCATCTGATGACTGCTGATAATGTTATGATTCTGGGAACCAAAAATATAACATCTCCTAAGTATTAAAATGAAATTTCGTTTTCTATACTGTGCCCCAGGGACACGTAATATGACCACATTTTAGTAGTTTCTACAATGTCTAACAATGCCCTGGCCCAAAACAATTAAAATATTTTTCAGAGTGAAAACAAAACCAAAAACTCTTTCAACGTTTTAAAAGCAGATTGGGGATAAGGAGCGGGATAATGTATATGGTGATGTTGATGCCTTGTCTTTAAAGGCTTATATGGAAATGAAATGAAATTTTGTCTGAATCTTTTTCTAAAAACAATTGTATTTACTTGGTTATATTCAGAAGTTTATTTGGAGAACTGTAATAGGCTATAAATACAAATGTTAGCTATATTATCAAATATTTGCACTACATGAGAGTAGGCAAAAGAGAAAAAATACAGGTGTGCAACTTGAATTGGCACAGGACTAACAAACTGAAAAGCCCTTGAATTTTCTTTTTGTTTAGGTTGTTCCTTGACATTTTTTATTAAAGTTTATTAAGACTTATTTGGGGTGTATGTGTGTGTGTGTGTGTGTGTGTGTGTGTCCAAGTCATAATCAGCAGAAGATTTGGTGGAATCT
>CABHPH010078657.1:17374-61163 GCA_902168325.1 Peromyscus nudipes
GGTTGTAAACCCAACCACATGACCTCCTCGTCACTGCCTGTCTATACAGACCTCCAGGTCTTCTATGATTGGTATTGAGATTAAGGGCATGTGTCTCCATGCTGGCTGTATCCTTGAACACACAGAGATCTGCCTGTCATGTGATCGGGACTAAAGGTGTGTGCCACCACCACCTGTCTTCTGCTATGTCTTGCTATTAGCTCTGACCCCTAGGCAACTTTATTCATTAACACACAAATAAAATCACATTTCAGTACAAATAAAATATCACCATATTTACCCCTGTATCTGACTCTGAGATTTTATTATTAAGACCAATTAGAAGTTGTCCTGCACAGACCCAGTGCACAGTTCCCCTGATGGGCGTGACTGTGATAGCTGTGTCTTGCATCGAAGATGAAATTTTACAAGCTTTCTTTCTATTCCTTGGCCTTGGCCTTCTAAGCAGTGGAGAGAATGTCATAAGTGACTTGATTAAGGCTTAGTAGTCTCTAGTAATTTATTGTCAGCGCTTTGGGAGTTCATGCATCTATAGTCACCACAAGTCCCTTCAAAGAAGAATTTCTGATTAAGACAAAAGGCAGCATTTATCTGTGTATATAAACGTACATAGTTAGAGGGAAGTTTTACGCTTTGTAACTTTGAAGCATAATAAGGTAAAAAGACCAAGTATTAGACCCCACTTTATTGATGTATTTAGTATAAGAACTGCTTGTACTGCCAATTTTCAAACAATGCCTTCACTTGCTACCTGGAACAGAATGACCTGGAGAAATACCTTGACAACAGGTTGTTGCCTTAAACAACCTGCTGACTGCCATGCATGCTTCTGTAAATCTTTGTTGTTTGCTCACCCCACCGTGTGGTTTTAGAGTATAAAATGAGAATATAAACTAGACATCAAATCACAGCCTTTCAGGAGCCAACCTAGCTTTGGCCCATGGGTAACATTTCCTCTCTTCTACTCTCATTGGTGTCAGGGGGCATATTCCATTAGATTCTCATCACAAATCCTCCTTAATAGCAGTATTCAATTACTGCATAGAGTTTGTGATCTATCTACATGCCAGTTTTTTTTTCTGTGTTTAAAATACTAGGCATGGATTCCCTTTTCTGGAGTGATCCTCAAATCCAATCTGAAAGCATGTAGTTACATAACAGTAGTGTAAGTACTGTGCAGGTGCACACATCATGTTTATTAAGTTAGGCTATTAGACGGTAGGATTCCTGAAAGGGTAAGACCATCACCAATGTGTTCTCTTCACCAGCAAACATCACAGCATTTTCCAGGACTATGAAAGCTGCACAGCAGGGAAGAAGCACGTAGTTTACTGTGGTTTCTCTATTGTGCACATGAAGTACATGATGTCATCAGAAATATGATCTTATCATCCAGTTCTAATGGGCAAACATGAAGAATGGCAAAACTCTAACATTTGGGCTGGAGAGATGGCTCAGCGGTTAAGAGAACTGACTGCTCTTCCAGAGGACCTGAGTTCAATTCCCAGCAACCACATGGTGGCTCACAACCATCTATAATGAGATCTATTGCCCTCTTCTGACCTGCAGAAATACATGCAGGCAGAACACTGTATACATAATAAATAAATCTTAAAAAAAAAAAAGACTCTAACAGTTAAATAACCTCTGAGTTCTCCCTGACCAACAACTCCTTATGATGTATTCACCCTTGTTACTGGGGATTTGTTTAATAATGCTGTTCTGGAAATAGCTTTTTCTAGCCATAAGGAGTATAACCCTTCAAACTACTTATAATTTAATATATTATACTTTGGTTATAAGATCATAATCCATGTGGCTCCTTCATATCTATAACTCATTCATTGGGTGATTTGTTTTCTTGATATTTTTTGAGTTCCTTATGCATTCTAAATATTAATCCTTTGTCTGATACAAATCATGCAAAGACTTTCTCCCATTCTGGAGACTGACTTTTCAATCAAATGACTGTTCTCTTTGCTGAACAGATGTTTTTAGATTCAGGAGGACCTACTTGTCAACTGTTGGCCTTATTTCTTGAATGATCACTGTCTGTCACTTTTCCATTGCTGGAAAGAGACATGATGACCAAAGCAACTCTTATAAAAGAAAACATTTAATTCAGGGCTTGCTTACAGTTTCACAGGGTTTTTCCATTATCACCATGGCAGGGAGTATGGTAGCCAGCATGGGGTTGAGAGCTGTATATCCTATTCACATGCAGCAGGAAGAGAGAGAGAGAGAGAAAGAGAGAGAGAGAGAGAGAGAGAGAGAGAGAGAGAGAGAGAGAGAGAGAGAGAGAGAGAGAGAGCGTGAGGAGTGGGCCTGGCATGGGCTTTTGAAACCTCAAAACCAAACTCTAATTACATACCACCTCCAACAAGGCCACAGCTACCCCAACAAGGCCACACCTCCTAATGTGACCTTGACTCATTAGTTTAGGAATAAGTAGTAAATCTATGAGCCCATAGGGGCCGGTCTCATTCAAAGCACCTCAGTCCTAGTCCAGTGTAGAGTTCTTACCTCCTTCTACATGCATTAGCATACTCCCTGACAGAACATGTTCTGTAACTTCCAGATTTTTCAGTTTCAGATTTTACATTGAGTTATTTGAACATTTGGGAATTTACTTTTTTTGTTGATGAGAGATGGGGTCTAGTTTCATATTCTATATGTGTACATTCATTTTTTAACATCATTTGTTGATGATACTGTCTTTTCTTCTGTGCTCATTTGTTTGTGAGTTTGAGTTTTTCCCTATTTGTCAAGCAGTTGACTCTAGTTGCTTTGACATAATCTGGGCATTCAGATCTGTTTCAATTATCTATGAGTTTTTCTCTGTTAATTTCAGACTGCTTATTATTCTTGCTCTGTTATATTACTTAAGATTAGTTATGGTATTGCCTCCCAGCAATATTCTTTTGGACTCAGTTCCATATTAATATTTACTTTTCTCTATCTGTGAAGATGTTATCATGATTTCATTATATCTACAAATTCTTTTTGGTAGAATGATGATTTTCCATAATCAATTTTGTTAACCAATGTTCGTGTACAATTTTTCAATACTTTAGTATTGTCTTTGATTTATTTTTTCAGAATTTACAAGAAAAAATTTAAGTGTGATACAGAGGACTCAGCAGGTAAAGACACTTGCAATGAAGCCAGACAATCTGAGGTCAATGCCTGTGACCCACATGGTGAAAGGGGAGAGTTTACTCCAGAATGTTTTCTATATGTGGGTGGGTGTGTGTGTGTGTGTGTGTGTGTGTGTGTGTGTGTGTTTGCATTCGCGCACACTCTGGGAATAATAAATAAATAAATAGATAAATAAATAAATAAATAAATAAATAAATAAATAGCTAAAAGGAAAAATTTATTGACCATATATTAGTTCTCTGCTGCCATTTTGATTTCTTTATTAGTGGGTTTTTTCAGTGATTTGTCATAATAGAAAGGTAATACAATATATGATTGTCAAGAAATTTTTTTGGAAAGAAAATCACTTCAAGCATAAATTGACAAGACACTTTTGGTGGGAAAGACTGGCAATTAAAATCAGAAGATAGAGAAAGATGGATCCTCCTTTTACTAGCACCACAGAGGTAGTTTACTTTTAGTATCTAATTGCCCTGAAGGATAAATGCCAGAGAAGATCCTGTGATCAGTGTAGGTAGCAGATACAAGGTATGAGGACTCCTGGAGAACTCCAGTAAAATAGCTGAGGAGAAGTGCCTGCTACACTTTCCTTCAACAAACAGAATCAAAACAGAGAACAAACACTGGCCAAACTTGAGATTAGCACTGAATAGAGTGGGATATTATGGAGATGCAAATGACCTTAAAAGCAGGGCATACTCAATGAAACATCTCACTATTAAGATAAGAATACATCTCTATCAAGCTGATAATAGAAAAATAAATAAATTAATTAATTTTAAACAAAAAATAAATAAAAATAAAAGAAAAATTTGAACTATTAAACAAACAAAAAAAGCAGGGTATAAAGCACCCTATGTGGTTATTGCCATCAAACCCTTGGCCACATTTCAACACTAGGAGGAAGCAGCTGGGCCCTAGGGAGGTAAAGGGTTTTTGTTCCAGTCTGTATCACTGTGTGCATTGGTTATTACTCCACTGCTGACAGTAGTAAGTGGCAGCATCTTCAACCTCCACACTGCTGATTGTGAGAGAGTAAGAGGTCCCAGACCCACTGCCACTGAAGCGAGCTGGGACTCCAGAAATCAGGGTGGATGTTTGATAAATAAGGGGTTTAGGGGACGCTCCTGGTTTCTGCTGGTACCAATGCAAATAACTGGTGCTTATACTTGAGCTGGCACTGCAGGTCAAGGTGACCCTTTCCCCTTGAGATGCAGCCATGGATGCTGGAGACTGGGTGAGAACAATTTGTCCATTGGACACTGAGCAGGGAAAGACAATGAAAAGAAAGAGATGTTAGTAGACGTAGACATATAAAAATAACTTCATACCACCTGATATTCAGAACAAAGAAAAACAAAAATGTTATCTAAGACTCAAGCTTCCCTAGGGAAAAGAATTGTGGATTCTGAGCTCAAATGTCCTTCCCTCTCTTACCTGTGACACTGAGTAGTAAGAAGCTGAAAATCTGCACCTGAAAATCCATTGTGCTTTCTCCTCTCAGTCTCAGGCTAATTACTGCTCTTCTCATAAGTCCATCTCTTTAAAACAGCTGTCAACCATTTGTGGTTTCTGAGGATGAAGTATGCAAATGGCAAGATATAGTCTAGGCAGTTCTTGGCTTATAAATTTCTGTGGCACTTTAAGCATGGCAAACTTGGTTAATCCAGGAAAATATCTACTTATTTGTAGACATTACACTGATAAGGAAGGAAATTTCTGTTTTCCTTTTTCTCCTTCATGGTGTATATCTCTATCCTAGAGTTTTGCCCATGTATTTCCATGAAGATTGGCATAATTTGGTTCACTCAGTGAGGCATGTTCTACTAAGTGGTTGGAGGCATATTTCTCCCATGATAAAGCTGTGTTGAGGATTCCCGTTTATAACGTTCTCAGAGAACTTTTAGCAGCCTTATCCACTTCCTGTTTTGTGAAAGTTGCTCAACTGAGACCTCACTCACCCATTCCAGTCTAGTCAGATGACCATGCCCACAAAGCACTTCGAAAACCAGCATCCAAGTGTGTGATCTGGAATCTTTGTTTGCTTTGTGGCATTTCTGCAACAGTCAAGCATCTATGCCATCCCCTGAAGAACAGGGGAAATAAATTCCCATTGAAATGGATGTAAAGGCAGGTACCAATTTTGTAGCAGCTATCATTTGTTCTGAACTTTTCTCCATGATGGATTTAAGAGAAGCCTGGGCTGGAGTTTCATGAAGATGTGTTTATCCAAATAACCATCATTCTCAATATGTACCATGCTCTGTTACTGTTTAGCAAATATCTATTGGTGAAATTATTAAGGCCACTCCATGTAGTTAAAAGGGAGATTTATTTAGTGGCATAACTTACAAATGAAGGGATAGGTGGGTTGCAGGGTCTGGGAAAGACGTAGATGGCTACCCACTACAAATATCATATTATTATCTGGAAATATCTGAGCATACTTTTCAAATACACTACATTTTACTTATTAAAGAGTGACAACTCCTAGATTTGCAAATTCATGAATAAGTTTGATCAAAAGTTTTACATTATCTTACAGCAAATTTCAACTATATTCCTTTAAACCTTGAAGTTAACTAGAGCCCTTAAATCAGCTTAAGGATTGCTCTAGATCTTCCTTAAGAATGACTCCCTTGTTCCTCCATCCATAAAAGACTTCTTCCATTCTGTATCAATGATTAAGAAAAATAGATAAGCATTCTGAGAGATACTAGAACTGTTGAATTCAAGTGGATTTTAAAGCACTCAATTCTATGTAAATGTTTTTTTTTCAAGATAACTCGTCATGGTGTTATCTTCATATTTTGTATTTAGTAGTTGGTTCTTAGTCTTATTCTTGTTCCTTCAGATGAAAGATATTCCATTATTTTTATGAAGATAGTTTTTATATTTCACTTGTAAGGGCACTGAATCATCTTGGGTGTTACACAAACAAACAAATAGGCACACTGGTCAATGAGCCTCATTGTGGATATCTCCACAATGTCAATTGTGAATTTAGTGTTGGATACTCAAGAAATCACAGAGATCATAATAATAAGAATAATATTTCATTTCTACTTTCATCTCTACTGAGATCGAAAGGCATACAATCTTGTAATATTTTAAGATTTATTTATTTTATTATGTGTGTTTTGCCTGCATGTATTTATGTGCATAACATGAATGTTTGGTATCTAAGGAATTGAAAAGAGGGCATCAAAACTCTACCCTGGAACAGAAGTTATGAATGGTTTAGGGCTACCATGTAAACACTGAGAAATGAACCAATGTCTTCTGAAAGAGAAACAAACATGCTTAACTCCTGGGTCATCTCTTGATCCCCAGATGCATCCAATCATACTGCATGGCTATTCACTTACCTCCAGTAAGCTTTGGTACTATGACTATAACAAACTTACAATAGAAACAAATTTTACTGAACCAGAGAAGACAGTAGCTAGAGAGAGAGTTCTGGAAGAGACTTGGTTCCCTCTTTTGAAGACACTGGACTTGTTACACCAGGTTCAGTGGGATGATGGTGAGTGTGGTCTATAAAATGAGGACTGTCAATGAACTAAGCAGAGACTTGAGTATCTGCCAGGGTGGCATGTGAATCAGGAACCTGGGGACTTCTTGTTTTCTAGTTTAATAGTGATTGCAGCTCTAAAGCTGGTTTTGATTGAGTAGATAGATATATGTTAGTGCTGGTCTCTACTGTTAAGATGGCCAAAATGAAGATAGGGCGGAGTCATATCTGTTTTAGAGTCTAAAGGAAAGGCTACATTCACAGTGATCGGTGCCAAATACTTGTGTGCTTAGAAAAAGAATGCCTTTGAGAAGCCAAGACTCGGGCTATTCTTTTCTTTTGATGGTCAGAGGCATATTGATAAATAACATCCATACAGTCAGACACATGTACACATATACTCTTATTCATGCCATCATGAAATAAAGAGGCATCAAAAATGGGAAAGTGTTAAACACAGGTGGAATAGTGTCTAAAGTACATGAGATTTTATGAGCACATTTACTCCATATTCATAGATACTACATACTCCTTGTTTTGCAGCGAGGATACAAATAGCTAAAATAATGTATAATTTACTTGTGGTAACAATGGTTTCAAGTCACTTAATTAAAAAGCCATAATATATCCAATTGTAGAATAACCTATGTAGTTTTAGAAGCATGGCATAGTGTGATGGCATTGTTTCCTCTTGTGATTATGTAGCTGCCTTTGATTTGTAGATTGCTGCTGCTGTTCAGAATCAAGGGAGAGTTATGATAGTACACACCATGGTATGGAAAATGGTAAATACTTGGAATTTGTGTCAGGTTTCTATTGAAAATGCATTATGTGGGGGTCTTAGAAATGCAAAATGTTATGTAGCTGAACAACAGAATGTAGCATCCATAACTTAAAGACCATGAAATCACAGAGGGCATAAGACATGGATTGTTGCGAGATAAATGTTGATGAATTTGTTAAAAATTACATATAAGTTATTGTAGATTACAAAGCATCTTCATTCTAAGATATTTTAGGCAGGTCCTGCCTGGGCTGAGTCCACCAGGTTGATCTCAATCCTTGGGGGAGTCTTTGCCCTGGAGGAGATGGAAATGGGGGGGGGCCAGGGAGAGGGGGGGTTGGCAGGAGGGGTAACGGGGTGATCTGTGACTGATATGTAAAGTTGAATTATATTGTAAAATAAAATAAAATAAATTATATATAAAAAAAAAGATATTTTAGGATGGAGGAATGGCTGAGTGAATAATTGCTCTGAAGATGTAAGGCCATGTGGATAATCTGGGTTTTTTTTTTGTTTGTTTTTTGTTTTTTGTTTTTCGAAACAGGGTTTCTCTGTGCAGCTTTGCGCCTTTCCTGGAACTCACTTTGTAGACCAGGCCGGCCTCGAACTCACAGAGATCCGCCTGCCTCTGCCTCCCGAGTGCTGGGATTAAAGGCGTGCACCACCACCACCACCACCACCACCACCACCACCACCACCACCACCACCATCACCACCACCACCACCGCCTGGCGGATCATCTGTTTAAACCAGATAATATCCTGGATTTAATTGGCACTCAATTCTTAGTAGCAAGGATAAGATAATAAGGAATAAAGTTGTTGCTGGAGAATCTCTCCAGCTCCCAAGTCCCGCCAGTCCCGGAACCCACTTATAAAATAAACACACAGATGCTTACATTATTTAAACTGCTTGGCCATTAGCTCAGGCCTATCATTGTCTAGCTCTTACTCTTATATTTAGCCCATTTCTATTAATCTCTACTTTGCCACGTGGCTCGCCATTTGTAGCTGGAGAGCTTCTCTCCAGGTCCCACAAGTCCCGCAGTCCCACAACCCACGTATAAAATAATCACTCAGACGCTTATATTACTTATAAACTGTATGGCCATGGCAGGCTTCTTGCTAACTGTTCTGTTCTTATATCTTAAACTAACCCATTTCTATAAATATATACCTTGCCACGTGGCTCGTGGCTTACCGGCATCTTTACATGCTGCTTGTCCTGGCAGTGGCTGGCAGTCTCCCCTATCCTTCCTACTTCCTCAATGCTCCTCTCTGTTAGTCCTGCCTATACTTCCTGTCTGGCTACCGGCCAATCAGTGTTTATTGATACAGAGCAATATCCACAGCATAAAGTCATCCTTTAAGCTTTGCTGTTTCGTTCCACAAACTTCTGGGCACTGAATTGTCGCATAGAGAAGAATGAAAACAGAAGGTCTCTGCTGAATATTTCTATCATTTCAACTCCAAGGGAACATACTCTGTTTAGCCTTCTCTGATATACTCCATGTACTATAGCTGATATTTTTAGATTCCCAGAAGGGAGACAGATTGCCAAAGGGATTATCGCTCACAATCAATACAGTTTTTTTCATATTGAAATATGGATCTCTTTTATTATTTTCTTGGTAACTTTTTTCACCTCTTTGATTTTAAGTAGGGTGGAAGAATTAGTTTAGTTTTTTTTTACAATAATTTTATATGTTGAAATTTTAATATAATCACATAATTTTACCACTTCCTTTTCCTCCCTTCAAACACCAACACATTCCCTCCTTGCTCTTTCTCAAATTCATGGACCATTTTTCCTTATATTTCTACATACATAAATACAGCCTGCTCAATCCATATAATATGTAACTTCTCTTTGAAACCAGTAGAGATCATTACAGAAAACCACCATTGAACAAAATGCAGAGATCAGGAGATCATGTGGTAACCAGTCCCAAATGATTCATTTACAACACAATTTCTGAACCTATAGCTCAGGGATCATTGCAGAGTGGATAGAAAGATTGAAGGCACACACTGGGTTAAGGGAATCTGAGGTAGAATGAGGGGGGGTTACACCTTTCTGTTGAATAAAAGCTTTATACAGTTCCCACTAGTTTGGTTTGGTTGTCTCTGTATGTTTCCACATCATGATCTTGGTGCCCCTTGCTCATGGAATTCCTATTCTCTCTCTTTGAGAGGACTCCTAGAACTTGGCCTGGTACTTGGCAATGGATTTCTGTATCTGTTTCCAACAGTTAATGCATAGATGCTCTATGATGACAGTTAGAGTATTCACTAATCTGATTACTAGGGTAGGCTAGTTAAGGCACCCTCTCCACTATAGCTAGTGGTCTAAGGTGGGGTCATCCTTGTGGATTTCTGGGAACTTCCCTAGCACCTTGTTTCTTCCTATTCCCATGGTGTCTCCATCTATCATGGTATCTCTTTAATTGCTCTTCCATTCCAATCCTGTTTCAGTTTGATCATCCCAGTCCCTTATGTTCTCATCCCCCATCCTCTACCCTCCATTGCCCCGCTCACCCCCATTCTACTCATGGAAATCTCATCAATTTCCCCTTCCCAGGGTGATCCATGCATCTGTCTTGGGGGTCTCAGAACTGTGAACCAATAGCCATGGAGCCTCCATGGGTCTGGGCTAGGCCTTCTGAATAGGCAAGACAGTTATATAGCTTGATTTGCTTTAGGAGCCCCCTGGCAGAGGGATCAGGATCCATCCCTAGGGCATGAGCGGGCTTTTTGGAGCCCACTGCCTATAGTGGAAGACCTCACACAGCCTTGTTCCAGAGGGAGGGGCTTGGATCTGCCTTGACTAAGTGTATCAGGCTCTGCTGACTCCCCATGGGAGGGTTTGCCTTCGAATAAGTGGGAATGGTGTTTGGAAGGGGAGGGGAGGCTCAGGGATGGGAGGAGAGAGGGGAGGGGATCTGTGGTTGGTATGTAAAATGAATAGAAAATTTCTGAAAAAAATTTAAAAAATTTCCAGACTCTTGATTCATATAGCATTTTCAAATGTCTCTCGACCTCTGACCACTTGTGTCAAACAGTTCTGAGCACATTTAATTGACATAACCCCTGGAAGCTTGTGATTCTGAAAACCTTCTTCAGATACTCACTCCTGTTTATAACAACCCTGCCTGAGGAGAATCAGAAACCTGAGGTCCTCTTAAAATAAGCATGAGACAGAATGTTAGATTCATGATAGATGTTACAAAATCAATAATGTTTACCTCTGTTTCAGAAATAAGGGTTTATCAGTGTGTGTTGTCTATGGAAATATCCCTGAACATACCTGAGCTCCAGATCTCAGACTGTCACAATGGCTTTCCCAGGGATTTTTGGGATCAGTGCCATTGGATTAGACTGGGATGGATGAGCAAAATGTTAGTTGAGAAGCTTCCAGATCTAGGGCAGACAGATCTTGGTACTCAGAATATCCAATGTACATTATGAACAGTCGTACCTACCTGAGCTTTATCATGGAAAAATAAATTCCATACACTGAAGAACAGAATCTGTCATCCATGAAGGTCAAACTAAGCCTAGCTATGAAAAACAAAACAAACAAACAAAGAAAACAAAATAACAAAGCAAAACATCATCAACAACAACAAACAAACAAACAAACAAACAGTGTGTGGTAATATCCTGGACCAGAAGTTTTCGACACTGTAGAGAAATAAACACTGTAAGATTTGAGTCTTTGCCAACTTAAATACTACAAGTAGGTGAATATCCACATGTGTTTATGAGCCAAGAACATCTTAGCCTACACCATATTCTTTGCATATTTACTTTTCAGCAAGGAGATTCCTCGGACCTGATTTTAAGAAAAAGTACTTAGAAAAGAGAAGTTTGTAGTCAGACACAGAGACCAGACAAGATGGGGTTGCTGGTGCAAACTGTCAACTTGCTGCTACTCAGTGCCATGGGTGAGAAAGAGAGCAGGCTCCAAACAAACTCAACATCCTTTTCCTCATGGAAGTTTAGTTTAAAAGAAAAAAAAAACTTTTCCTTTCTTTCTTCTTTTCTTCCTATGTTCCTTCTCATCCTTTACTTCTTCTCATTATCTTTTTCTTGTTTGTATAGCTCTAGGTATGAAGATATTCTGGAGTCCCATTTTCTACAAACTTCTATCTCTTTTCATCTTTCTGTCTTTGGTATTAAATGGAGAAAGAATTCTCACCCAATCTCCAGCATCTCTTTTTGTTTCTCAAGGAGATAGAGTCCCTATCCCCTGAAGCATGTGGAATATATGGTAACTTGCACTGGTACCAGCAGAAACCAAGGGACACTTCTAAGCTCAGGATTATAGAACATCCAACTTGGCCTCTGGAGTCCCAGCTTCGCTGGAAGGGGTTTTGAGACCTCTTGTCCTTCACAATCAACAGCATGCAGGCTGACAATGCCGCAACTTACTACTGGCAACAGAAGAACAGTATCCCATTCACGCAGTTCTTAAAAACCAGGACCAAAACCTCTTTCAGCTGCTCTGGAAGCCCCTGCTTCCTCTCAAAAGATGCAATATAGTCAAGAGTTTGACTGATATGTCACAGACTCTCCTAACATTTCCTCAATGGAAGCAGGGCTGATTTTCACCCAGGGGCCTTAAGCAGTAACTCCTCAAAGAGAAGAAGAGAAAATATGTGGATGGAGAAAATGGATGAAGACAATCAGATGCTCCATCTTTATGTCATCTTGTGGAGAGGAATGTTTGAAAGCTTTTATTCAGATTTCCTGACCTGAGCAATGATCCTGAGAAGGATGACATTAGTCTTTAGAGAATATGTACAGGGCTTTAGAAATTCATACTTTCATAAAAATTTCAAAGTTCAGTAGGAAAAACAGCCTTGTCCCAGAGTAATCATTCATAAAAGACTACCTGTGACTTCAGGGATTAGAGCTAAATGATGAAAACAGTGGTTTAGGTTACCTCTTCTTGGGGCGGGGAATATTGATGACAATATATTACTATATTTTTATAGAATGTGCAGCACTGTGGAAATGTGTATGCCTAAAAAAAAAGAACTACTTTTTTTTAAAGTTGTAAAACTCTTAAACTATGACAATGGGGTTTCACTCTATTACCTAAAGTACAGTTTGAGAACATTGTATATAATCTCATCTTTAAATTCTAGAGTTTGGAGGTATACGCATACATACATATACTCACATGCAGAGGTCCCTTAGTTCCTCAATATTCAAGTGAAAAATTAAAATAATTATTCCAAGAATTGCATGTTCAAATTAAACCTTTTCATCTTCCTGCATTGTGATTTTGGAAGCCAGTGTTTTCATTTGACCCTCAGCTGTCACAGCTCTGGCAGTATCAACACTCAGGCATCTAAGTAACCACTGAAGGGATATCAATACCCCACAACATACCATATTTACTAAGCTAAATGAAATCATGTACAATTTGTCATAAGCGATGGAATGGTTTTTTGTGGTGGATGACCTTGCCACAATATGGACAAGTATGATATCTAATCACATAAATGCTTAGAGTGTTCTAAAGATTAGGTATATTAAATGTGTTCTTGACCAATACTTTTTCCAGGCTACAGTTTTATCTGATGTAACTCAAATGTGAATTCAATGTGTGTGTTGGAACTAATGCACTCTCTACTCCATTAACTTTTGCAACTATTTTTAAACATTGCCATCAATATTTACTAACTGGTTTTAAAAATTAGATATTTTTCCCAATAAAGTCCAGGTCTGATGGAGTTTTGTTGGCCTCAAAATTGTAGTAGAGGATGACCTTGAACTTCAGAAACCCCTGCTTCTTACTTCCAAGGGATGGGAATACCAGAGTGCACCAGCAAGCCCAATTCATGCAGTGCTGAGTCTCTAACCCAGGGCTCTTTTTTTTTTATACCAGGAAGTCGGTCAATTAAGCTACATCCTAGACGTGTGTTTTATTACTTCTTAGTATTAAGAACTGGACTGCCTACATATGTGTAACTGCACATATTTACGTGTGATATCATATACAGAATTCTTCCTAATGCTGCTGATCTTTCACAGGCAGAAACAGTCCCATATTTGGTTCATTAGATTTTAGAGAACACTTACAATTGGCCACCAATCATTGCCCACTATTTTCTGGGTTCCAATTGGACAAAGACCCAATCCTGTGTTCATTTGAACATTCCTTCAAGCAGCATAGGGTAGGGGAGGGCAATAATACATGTTTATCTAGTGACAATCACCAGCCTTTGAACTGCCAATCACTATAACAATAGGGACACACAAGGTTTTAGATTTTTGATTCACTTGGTATCCAGCATTTTCTCCTAGTCCCTGTCCACTTATGAGAGTGGTCTGGGCACATTTAATGCTCACAGGTAATCAGTGGACAGTGGAGAAACCATTACACTGACAATTCCTTGTGTTGCAGATGGAGAAAACCCTGTCCTAGGACTCTGGCCCCTAACAACCCTCTTTCGTGGGTATAGTAGGATCAGTGTCACACCTGCTTCCTCTCCCATTGGCACCCATTATAGTCTGGTGCAGACCCGAAACAGCTGCTTGATTGCATATCCTTATTACCTGAATGGAGGGTGCCGATTAGCATCAAAAGAGTTTTCAAAGCTGAGAACATACAGGCCAAAGGAAGAAATCATCTTAGTAGGTCAGAAAGGAGATATTTGACCTAATACAGATTGTAGTAGGAATCTTAAATGGATCTTATTAATGAAATCAAACCTGAGGCCAAGTATTGGGGTGAACACTGGAAGATCAGAGAGACAGAACAAGCCACAGCTAACCTCACCTGGCCAACTTCTCAGCTGATCTTGTTTCCTCAGACTGGAAGCCTCTGTGTCCTCATATCCAAATGGCTCTAAGCTGAACTGTTTCTTGAAAGACTGAAAGCTTAACCAGCCAAATGCTTATCCAGGCCAAATACTTAAGTTCCTGGTCTCCATGCCTTATATATCTTTCTGCCTTCTACCATCACTCCCTGGGATTAAAGGCCTGCTTTCTGGGATTAAAGGCATGTGTCACCGTGCCTGGCCGTTTCCAATGTGGCCTTGAACTCACAGAGAACCAGAGGGATTTCTACCTCTGGAGTGCTAGAATTAAAGGTGTGAGTGCCACCATTTTCTAGCCTTTGTATCTAGTGGCTGTTCTGTCTCTGAACCAAGATAAGTTTATTAGGGTGCACAATATTTGTGGAACACAATACCACCACAACAGATGGCATAAGATATCTTCTGCCTAATTGAAAGGATCATTGTAGGAAATTAAAAGACTGTCAGTGCCTGACTTTTCACTATTTATAATTTCTTTTTATCCATTTTTTCATATGTTGAAAATTGCTAATGGTATGAATTTATGCAAAAGAATTCTTCCTCCCTGTGTTTTTCTCCTCTTTGAAAGACTGTCCACAGCTTCTTAGAATTTAGACACTAGATCACACCACTTCTATATTTGTGGTCATAAAGACATTGACTGTGAAACAATGTGTGAACTTCCTATCTCCATAGCCTCTTGAGACTGTTGTGCAAATGATCTGGGGATTGGGCTTTGTCTATACTAGATGAGTAGCACATTAATCTGTGGTTTCCCTGTATCCCTCAATAGCCAATACACAGGGTACACTCTGGGGACCTAGCCCAAAATAATGGAATCAGGCAAGCTTTCTTATTGATGATGTGTTTTTTTTCTCTGAGTAATCTCATCATTTTACACACTTCTATGGATAGTACATTATGGAAGCCCTGGAGGTTTAACAACCAGTCCAAGAATTAGATCATAGATGGACTGTAGTGTTATTTGTTCTAAGACAATGAAATTTGCTGGAATATGGGCTTCCAGACGAGTGTGGAAAAGGAAAGATTTAGGGTGGGTCCAGGGACTGACCCAGTTATATCCATTTTAGTTCTATCCATCTTATCATGTCTTGTGCCCAGTAATAACCGTAGAATGCTCTGCCAATGCAACTTCAAGAAGAAGGTGAAGGTAGAGCTCGCTGACTGAAAGAGCCCAGACACTGTGTCAAGTCAGCCTTAAAATATATACTTTGAAAGTGACATTTAAATTTCCAGAGAATAAGACAGCAGATGGCATCCCTGCTGTCTTCCTCAACTGTAGAGCAGGTGCAGACAGAGGCTGTCTTCCAGCACCAGGCTTCCTGACCCTGGGACCTAGGTAACAATGAATTCACTTACGCCTGTCTGTAGAGCACAAATACACTCCTCATAATTTTTTTCTCTCTCTCTCTCTCTCTCTCTCTGTGTGTGTGTGTGTGTGTGTGTGTGTGTGTGAGTGTGTGTTTATGTTCTGTGCCAATCTTCTGTGAAATGCATCAGAGAATGTGAAAGTCAGTATGTAGTTGGAGTGATTTGTAGGAACAGATAAAGAAAAGGGGAAAATAATAAGTGTGACTGTATATTCAAAACAGGTTCATAAGCCAACTAACTTATAATTTCTAGGGGTTTGTTGGAAAGATGGCTTAGCAGTTAAGAGTAATTCTTCAAACTCTTTTTTTTTTTGTTTTTTGAGACAGGGTTTCTATGTGTAGCTTTGTCCTTTCCTGGAACTGGTTCATAGACTAGGCTGGCCTAGAGCTCACAGAGATCTGCCTGCCTCTGCCTCCTGAGTGCTGGGATTAAAGGGTGTGCCACCACCGCCTGGCTAAGAGCAATTCTTTTTCTTACAATGGATGCAGGTTCATTTCCCAGCATCTATATCAGGTTTGAAACCACTCCAGTTCCAGGGGACCTGGCATCCTCTTCTAACTTATGTGGGTTCCAAGCAAACATGTGTTACATATGCAGACAAATAGTTAGCCACATTTTTAAAAGCCGCAGATATTTAAGAACTTAATTACAACTTTAAATAATGTTTAACATAGTAATCAAATGAAAAACATTTGCTTATCAACTGTGTCTTTTCAAGGCAGTTGCTGCCAACTATGAAATAAAGTGCCATTTTGATAGATATTGTATGTTTATAAGCGTGATTTTATTGCTAAATCAAAACATACATATATGGTGTCAATACTTGAAATATATTCTTATTAATAGAATTTGGGCAGCTTGCATAGATTTTATTTTTATTGCAGACTTTTTAATACATCCCTCAACACAAATTTGAGAGTCATACTTGGCATTGATTTTCAGGTCAATTAGTTTTGGAACATACCCACCTACCTATTCTTTCTTACACTTCTCCTGTGTCTGTCATCATTTTCAGGCCCTGACTGTCATTTTCACCCTGTCCAACCTCTGTCTCATACAGAATAGTTGCCTACACATGTAAAACTTCCTTTTCAACCTTATATCAAAAATCATACGAAGTCCTTCACATCCTTTTTCCCAGTGGGGAAACATTCTGGAGCCCACTATGGCTATAACTCCTAATGTGTAGCTTCTGCCTTCACTTTCTTACATGCTTCTCTGACCACAGAGCTTGTGTACCTCTTCCCTAAAACTAAACTAAGAGACATGTCTTCTTAGTATGTGGAAGATATATTGAACCCATAGCATATGAATGTTTAGTAACCATTGGACATTCAAGGACATAGATGATTGCTTCTGGGAAAAAGCTCAGATATCTTAAAGACCATGACTTGTATCGAAAGGGGATGACAATAATTGAAGCCTCACGGGAACAATTAATGTAGATATAATCCAAGTTTAATCTAGGATGGGAGCTCATATGCACAAATGGAAGGGGAGAAAATCTATGACTTTGTTCTTGAGTAATTGGACTGTCATTAACAAGTAAAGTGGGACTGTTTACCTGAAAATATTGATTAGTTATGTGAGAATCTGTCCTTCCTTACAAACCATGTCTCCCAGTATTATTTTATTACTCTTCTGGGAATCATTGTGAGCAAGAAGCTACATGTATATTGTGGAGCTCATTCCCCATGGATCCATCTACAAAATGTTCCCATAACTAAGGCTCAGGGAATATTTTGGAAAAGTGAGTGGGAATATGTTAACAACCACAGGATTAGGGAGTTTGTATAAGACTGTGTCTCTGAGCAACATCAAAAGCTATACCGATAGAAGTCCACCAACATGACTACCCAAATGTGGGCTGAACAAAGATGACACTGGAGAACATTCCAGACTGGATGGGCAAGAGCCCACAAGTTCTTAATTCTAAGGAAAGAATTTCAGGAAACTGAGTAAATCTGAAAATAGGAGAGATGTTGTTCCCCTGAGAGGAGCATACAATTGAATGTCGAGTGTCAAATGTTCATGCCTGAAAATGTACATGCAAGTAGTGTTATATGGACTAAACACTTCATATTATAACATCTACAAATACCTATGAATGGACCCTGTAACTGTTTATGTACTTTGTAGAACTGTACCATATCTAAAAGCTTCTGGAATAGAGGGAATTATAACAAGAAAATTCTACATTGAACATGACAGAAATTAAAATAAGGTACAATACATAGACTGGTACTTTTCTTTGTTGTCTGAAAGAGAGCACATTCCTACAAATAAACCTGTACTCTATTATAAGAGGACAACAGGCCTGTAATGACTTAATGGTTTGGCCAGGCCTGTGACTGTGCCCAGCCATTGCTGATTTGCATATGCCCAGAGCACAGCCCACTGCCCTGAGGACTTCTTCATAGTCAGGTCACACCCTGTGCTGGAGTCAACCTCACACAGGTCACAGCACAGACATGAGGGCCCCCACTCAGCTCCTGGGGTTGCTGCTGCTCTGGCTCACAGGTAAGGATGACAGCATTGGAAATGTGTTCAGCTGAGTCTGGTCAGTGTTGCCAGGTCTCTGTGAAAGTCTTCACCTAACAGGATTAATTGTGTGAGAATTTGCTTTCAATTTTCCACTCTTAGGTGCTAGATGTGACATCCAGATGACCCAGTCTCCAGCCTCCCTGACTGCATCTCTGGGAAAAAGTGTCACCATCACGGGCCGAGCAAGTGAGGACATTTACAGTGGTTTAGCATGGTATCAACAGAAACCAGGGAAAACTCCTAAGCTCCTGATCTATGATGCAAACAGCTTGGAAGATGGGGTTCCATCAAGATTCAGTGGCAGTGGATCTGGCACACAGTATTCTCTAAAGATCAGCAGCCTGCAGGCTGAAGATATTGCAGCTTATTACTGTCAATATGGTTATATTCCTCCCACAGTGATACAAGTCATGACATAAACCACCAAGGGAAGCAGAAGTGAGAGCCTAGGCTGCCCCAACTCTTATTCTAGGGTCTCCACCTGCTGAGAGTGTTTCTCTTTGCCAGAATTTAAATGTCCATGTGATGTTTTTGTATTTTTTTCAGAGAAACTTAGTCCCAGCATTAAAAACAGGAATATGTCTCATGACTCACATGAAAAAATAACTTTTCCTAACTTGCAGAGTTTTGGCAACAGCTAAAATTAATACAACATAGATATCAATACACACACACACACACACACACACACACACACACACACACACCTACTTTTCATAGCAGCAATCAGGCTGGGGAGATGACTAAGTGCAGTGGTTCTCAACCTTTCTAATGCTGCTACAATTTACTAAAGTTCCTCATGTTGTGCTGACACACAATCGTAAAATTATTTTCCTTGCTACTTTATAACTGTAACTTTGCTAGTGATATGAATCATAATGTGAATAATTTTGGTGATAAGGTTTGCAAAAGGAGTCATAAGACACAGGTTGAGAATTGCTGGCTTAATTTTTAAGAGCACTGAATTCTCTTTTAGAGGGCCTGTGTTTGATTCCCAGCACACATGACTGCTAGCTTCTGTCTGTAACTCCAGTTCCAGTGTATCTGAGCCCTTCTTCTGACCTCTGAGGGCATTGTGATACATGAACAAATATTCTGGGAAAAGACCAGTACCCATAAACTAAAAATAATTAAATCTTAAATAATTCAGAAAAATTCATACTGGACAGAGATCTTTCTCATAATCTAGAGTCCATTTTTTACTGAAAGTAAGGCTTCCTGACCCCATGGTCCTCAGTTAGGGTATGAACTCCCATATTATATGCATAGAAGGGAGGAAGATTTCCTCCATTGTGTGCTTGTTCACTTTTCTTCTTACAGAGAGGTCAAGTTTCTTGGTTACTTTTCTATTGTTATAACAAAACATCATAACCAAATCAATTTATAAATGAAAGTATGTATTTGGGGGTTCATGGTTCTAGAAGGTTAGTCCAAGTCCAGTGTGGTGCAAAGCATGGCAGCAGGCAAACAGATATGGCCCTGAAGAAGTAGCTAAGAGCTTCGATCTGTAACTGCAAGTAGGAGACAGAGAGAGAACTGGGAGTGGAACAACTTCATGCTCACCATTCTTCAAACAGAGCTATCAACTCATTCCAACCCATGCCTTCACAATACCTTCCAGTATGGCCAAGTAAAGCCAGAGAGATATGATGAAGTAGAGAACATCAACCAATCCAGCCTATAACTAACTTTGCACAGTAAATGGTGCCCTTAAAATAACATTTTGTGGAAAATGTTCTGTTTATTTTCTTACACTTATACATGATCTACCATGTATATGATTACCATCAATTGCATCACAGGAAAAAGAAATGTGCATTGAGTTAAGCCTATCAATAAAAATAGAAAATCATGTATATTAGACCCAGGGAATCCAATGTTTCAAGTAACAACATTCATGGTATTAAAAGCTTTCAAGTAAATTCATAGGTGTTTCTCAGACTCCTGTTGCATGAATAACTCCTTGATTCTTTATTGTTCTGAAAGATATTCCATGTCTGGTTATTTCACATCATATTTACCAACTAATTGATGGAAAATCTTGAGATTTAATCCTAAGAATTGGTAATTCCAAGTAAATTTATTCTTTAAAATACTCTGTATAGTTTTTTATGTTCAAATGAAGTTTCAATGTGAAAATGATATTTCAACACCTGTGGAGAAATACAAGGATGAGATTTTGTTAGTTGACTAAAGATGTAACCTAAAGAATGGAAAAAAATATTTTCCAGTTATAGATATGACAGATGATTAGTGTCTAGAATTGTGTTGACTAGTTTTATGCCTACTTTATACAAGCTAGAGTTTTCCTTGAAAAGAAACCACAATTGAGAAAATGGCTCCATAAGACTGGCCTGTAGGCAAAACTGTGTGTTATTGTCTTGAATAATGATATATGTGGGAGGGACTAGGACACTATGTGTGGTGCCTCCCTTGTGCAGGTGGTCTTGGGTGCTATAAGAATAGAGACTGAGAGCTGGAGAGATGGCACAGCCATTAAACGCTAGGCTCCAAACAAAAAAAGAAAAGAAAAGAAAATAGGTTTAGCAAGCTATGAGGAGGTAGCTAGTGAGCAGATTACTCGGTGGCTTCTGCTTCAACTCCTAACTCCAGGTACTTCCCTGCTTCAGTTTCTGCCATGAATTCCCTCAGTGACTGGATATAACCTGAGAGATGTAAGCTGAAATAAACCATTTTCTCCTCAAGTTGCTTTGGTCATGGTGTTCATCATTACAGTAGAAACCTCAACTAAGACAATAATGTACAAACAACTCATAAAAACAAATACCAAGATGACAAACAAACCAGTGAAAAAGTAGAGCATAGAACTGTACAGAAGATTGTCAGAGGAAATGCAAATGGATATGAGATATTTTAAAAGGATTCACCATCCTTAGCCATCATACAAATGCAAATTAAAACTTCTTTGATATTTCATTTTACTCCAGTCAGAATGACTATTTAAGAAAAAAAAAAGACATGAAATGCTGGTAAGGATGTGGGGCATGGAAAGTAATCATACTCTGTTGGTGGGGTTGCAATTGGTACTGCCATTATGGAAATCCTTTTGCAGTTTCTGAAAAACTTAGAATTAGATCTACCACAGGATCCAGCTATGCTACTCCTGGACACATACCCAAAGGACTCTGTTTCCTACCACGAGGCATATGCTCATCTGTGTTCAGTGTTGCTCAGTTCACAATAGTTAGGGCATGGAAACACCCTAGATGTCAATCAACTCATATATGGATAATGTAAATGTATCTTTATCTGTCAGGTTCATAATGTACATTATTCTCATTAGTACAGGGAACATTCTTTAAAATATGGTATATGTTAAGCCACAAAATATATAATGAATGTTAAAAATAGAAATTGTTTTATATAATTCTGACTAAAAGTCAATGTTAAACTGAATCAATTTTCAAATTATGCAAAGATATAGATGTTAAAATGGTCCATTCTTGAAGACCAACTGTCAATGGAACTTTGAAGTGGATATTTAAAATTTTCTTAACTGTTTCAGAAAAGAAACAGTAGTAACATTAAAAATTGGAAAGACTCCCCATGCTCATGGGTGTCTAGAATTAATGTTGTGAGAATTGCCATGCCATCAAAAGTGATTTGTAGATTCACTCCAATCCAAATGTCATTCTTCATAGCTAGAGAAAAAGGAACAATCTTAAGCCAAAAGTGTACAATGGAAAAAAGAAAGCATCTTCAACAAATGGTGCTGGCATAACTGGATATCAACGTGTAGAAGGCTGCAAATAGACTCATATCTATCACCGTGCACAAAACTTAAGTCCAAGTGGATCAAGGACCTCAACATAAATCCAGCTACTCTGAACCTGCTAGAAGAGAAAGTAGGAAGTAGTCTTGAATGCATTGGCATAGGAGATCACTTCCTAAATATAACACCAGTGGCACAGATACTGAGAGAAACAATCAATCAATGGGACCTCTTGAAACTGAAAAGCTTTTGTAGAGCAAAGGATATGGTCAACAAGGCAAAGCGACAGCCTACAGAATGGGAAAAGGTCTTCACCAACCCCACATCTGACAGAGGACTGATATCCAGAATATATAAGGAACTCAAGAAATCAGACATCAAAATGCCCAGCGGTCCAATTAAGAAATGGGCGATAGAACTAAACAGAGAATTCTCAACAGTGGAAACTCAAATAGCTGAAAGACATTTAAGGAATTGCTCAACATCCCTAATTATCAGGGAAATGCAAATCAAAACAACTCTGAGATACCACCTTAGGCCTGTCAGAATGGCTAAAATCAAAAACACTGAAGACACCTTATGCTTGAGAGGATGTGGAGCTAGGGGAACTCTCATCCACTGCTGGTGGGAATGCAAGCTTGTACAGCCACTTTGGAAATCAATATGGTGCTTTCTTAGAAAACTGGGAACCAATCTCCCCCAAGATCTAGCTATACCACTCTTGTGCATATACCCAAGGAGTGCTCAATTATACCATGAGGGCACTTGCTCAGCTATGTTCATATCAGCATTGTTTGTAATAGCCAGAACCTGGAAACAACCTAGATGCCTTTCAACTGAAGAATGGATAAATAAACTGTGGTACATATACACAATGGAATACTACTCAGCAGAGAAAAACAATGACATCATGAGGTTTGCAGGCAAATGGATGGAACTAGAAAAAATCCTCCTGAGTGAGGTAACCCAGACTCAGAAAGACAAACATGGTATGTACTCACTCATAGGAGGATACTAGATGTGGAGCAAGGACGACTGGACTGCTACTCACATCACCAGGGAGGCTACCTGGAAAACAGGACCCCAAGAAAGACACGGGGATCGCCCAATGACAGATAAATGGATGAGATCTACATGAACAACCTGGTCATAAGTGGGGGAAATGAAGGGCAAGGGTCGAGGGAAAGAGAGCTTGGGGGAGCAGGAGACCCCAGCAGGATCAACAACAGAGAGGGAGAACAAGGAATAGGAGACCATGATAAATGAAGACCACATGAGAATAGGAAGAAGCAAAGTGCTAGAGAGGCCCACAGAAATCCACAAGGATACCCCCACAGTGGACTGCTGGCAATGGTCGAGAGACAGCCCGAACTGACCCACTCTGGTGAAGGGATGGCCAAACACCCTAATTGTCGTGCTAGAAACCCCATCCAATGAGTGAGGGAACTAGAAGCAGAGATCCACAGCTAGGCCTCGGGCAGAGCTCCAGGAGTCCAATTAGCGAGAAAGAGGAGGGTCTATATGAGCGAGAATTGTTGAGACCAAGGTTGGATAAAGCACAGGGACAAATAGCCAAATGAATGGAAACACATGAACAACAACAACAAAAAAGTTACACAGAAGCTGAGAAAAAAGAATAATACTGTATCTACTTCCATACATGAACTCAGTTATAGTAAGGAACAATAATGATAGAAGCAGCATGGTGCTGACAAAAATATACACATGAACATCAATGAAAGAGAATAGAAGATCCCAATTTTAAGTCCACACAAATATACCCACTTTGCTTCTTTTTATGTTCTAAACACATTTGTACACACATACACACACACACAAGCACACACACAAGCACATACACACACACACACACACATCAATTGTAAGGAGGATGAAATACAAATATCAACAAATAGTGATGAAACATTGGAGGGGTATTTCCATATATAGAAGAATGAAACTAGAATCCTGTCTCACACCTTACACTGAAATAAACTACACATGCATCATAGAGAGCAAAAAGACTGAAAATAACTCTAGAGACTCAGAAATTTCCAGAAGTGGAATTTAGTAAATGTTCTACAACATACAAACATAGGTGAGAATGTTCTAAACAGGAATGCAAGTGAGTATGTCTGTATGGACTTAAAATCTGGATCTTCTGTTCTGAATTTCATTCTAGAAATAAGGCCAACAATTGACAAATGGGATGTTTTGAAACTAAAAGTCTTCTATACAGCAAAGGGAACAGTCAATTGACTGAAGAGCTAGTTTATGGAAAGGGAAAAATTCTTTGTCAGCTGTTCATCTGACAGATGATTGATATTTAGAATACCCAAAGAATTCAAAAAATAAACTGTATAGAAACCAACACAATAAAATGTGCTATAGATATGAAAGAACCACAAGATCTTGTACTCCACAAAAATATAGTTTATTAAATTTAAAAAATGTTTTAATGGCAATATCAGGTATAGCTGGAAAATGCTGTCCCCAGAACCTCATTATTATACAAAACTCTAATGCAGGCATGACTACATCACTGTGATTTGTTGGTGAGGGGGGACACAGAGGTCACCAAACAATATAGAGCTTGTCTCTTGTCTACAAGATCTAGATGATACAGCCACATTAATGATGATACCATGTACTTTGATTGCACAATATAGAGAAATGAAGGTTGAAATGAGCTGGAAGCTATTATATGGCTGGGTAGCTTTGATAGTTCTGGAAGATGCTATGAAGTTTGCTGGGACAGAGAAGACACTGATCACCTCACACTTACAGGAAGCCAACAGTCTACTAGGATGAACTGACTAGTGACATGTGCCCACCTGCCCAGCAGTGACACTCCTGTTATTTAACCAAATGCTATCTTACTGGATTTGGGAATCACTCCAGAGCTATGTAATTTAAATGTGGTGAAACACACCTTACAAGGAGTCCATAGACACTAGATGAGAATTGGATATTGTTCCACTAAACTGACCAAGAGCTAATCATCTCTCTGCTGTGGGATAATGCTTTTCTATACTGGTTTAATAAAATGCTTATTGGCCAGTAGTCAGGCATGAAGTATAGATGGGATAAGCAGACAAGGAGAATTCTGGGAAGAAGAAGGCTGAACCAGCCTGCCATCTAGGGAGCAGCATGTAATGGCACACAGGTAAAGCCACGGAACATGTGGCAACATATAGATTAACAGAAATGGGTGCAATTTATGTATAAGAGCCAGTAATAAGCCTGAGCTAATGGCCAAGCTATTATAATGGATATAAGCCTCTGTGTGTCTATTTGCATCCAAGCAGCTGCGGGACTGGTGGGTGAGAGAGATTTGTACTGTGAGCCAGGTGGGACCAGGAAAACTTCAGCTACAATTGGCACCCAGACATGGTGGCAATAGTTTCTACCTAAAAGCCAAGAAGGCTTTAAAGAAGAATCTAAAAGGGAGCTAAATACAGCTTCCTATTGTGTCTCTCAGGCCAGCTGCAGCCTGTGGGCTTGAACTACTCTATGGTGGGTGAGCTACTCTATGCTTGGTTCACAGCATGTGGGCTGTGAACCCACAGCTACACAGAGAAACCCTGTCTCGAAAAAACCAAAAAAAAAAGTAAAGTCTTTAAAGAGACATTAAGGTAGTATAAAACATTAAGGTAGTATAAAAATAAGCCACATAAAGATGGATAATACACAGAGAATCTGGATTGTGTTGTCTTTGATATTTTGAAATGCAGAAAGTTATTTGATTGCAAAACTGTTGAGTTGAATCAATATGTATATTTTAAAGGTATCTCAATTTCAAAATGTATGTCTAAAGATACATTGCTTTTGAAAAGAGGTTCTGCTTTTGTTTCTACAGAAGATGAGAACCTTTGAATTGTTTCCAGGCTAATATGGATTAATGAACCAAGACCCTTGATGGTCTCTAATGACAGCTATGGCCCAACATCGAAAACAGCTTCAAAGCAACTGGCTGAGACAATGCAGCCTCACAGACATCTCCAGTCAGGACTTGACCATAATTATTAATTTTTTCAGGATTCCCATAAGATTATCAGTGCCTCAATCAGCAGGAAGTAGTATGAGAAGCTTTGCCCAAATTTCCAAAATACTGTTTATAAATGTTTATTTTTATTCAAATCAGGTTAATTATAAATATAATCTCTTTCTAAAGAAATTTGTGGGATAGGATATAAATTTGATAGAATGAATTGGCAGATTATTGAATCGACTTTTAAAGAGCCACTTGTTTAAATTTGCTATAGATTTTAGTTTATTGATGTAAATTTAAAGTTAATTTTGTTATACTGTATGTATATTTCTACTCTTGTTTAAGGTATTATGCCTGTGCAGCTCATTTAAATTGTAATAAATAATTAGAAATACAGATTAATAATTAGTCTTCTATGATAGTCAAACTTATAGTCATGTTAAGTTTTCTAGGTTTACATAGATATAATTCAATTAGACAGGCAATCTTCAAACACTTCAAAGACCTACAGAATATGGCATTTAAAATGTCTTAAGAACTTTGACTTTCTGGACATTGAGACATGTCTGCTCCCAGCAAGACCAATTTACTTCAGAGAAGATAATGGGTATTGAAGAAACTCATTATGGAGTTTGCTTTCTATGTGGGAAAAGTTCGACACTGGGCAAAAAACGTGCCCTTATGTAGACTGTTTGATAATATGTTGTATAAACTGGATATGCAGGACCCATAGGAAGGTGACCACTGAACTTTACAAGCCAAGATGGTCCTTAAGGGTACTGCTTCTCAGAAGAAACTGCCAGACATTCTACAGGACACAGGAAGAAGCAATTGAGAGATTCTAGGCCTGTGGGTAGAAGATGGATGCCCCAATGTTGCAGAGGAGCTTTGGGTAACTGACCAGACAGGCAGCTGTCTCTGTCATTTCTAGATTTTTGGAAGTTGCTTACAATGCACTTCCTGTTTACTTAGGTAATATTGTATCCTTCTGAGGTCTTTGGTGTAGTTGAAGACTAGAAAGTTATAATTATAATTTTCTTTAGTTATGATAAAAGATAAGTAGATATGAAACTTTAGACTCATAAATAAAGGATAGATAGAATATTTTCTTTAATTTTACAAAATACAAATAGACTAGATATTGTAACTGTAATTCTTGTTTGTTATATGTAATTTTACTATGTTAAGGTAAACCTTCCTTTTAATTAAACAGAAAAGGAGAAATGCTGTGGGATAATGGTTTTGTACACTGGTTTAATAAAATGCGGATTGGCCAGTAGCCAGGCAGAAATTATAGGTAGGATAAGCAGACAAGCAGAATTCTGGTAATAAGAAGGCTGAGTCAGGAGACCCCAGCCCACCGTCCAGGGAACAGCATGTGATGGCACACAGGTAAAGCCACAGAACAAGTGGCAACATATAGATTAACAAAAATGGGCTAAGTTTAAGTGTAAGAGCTAGTCAGTAGTTAGCCTGAGCTAATGGTTGAGCAGTTTTAATTAATACAAGCCTCTGTGTGTTTACTTGGGTCTGAGTGGCTGCAGACTAGGTGGAACACAGGAGAACTTTCAGCTACAGAATTTGGATGAATAAGAGATAACAAAAAATTGTATGTATTTCCCTCACCTTCTGGAGGGAGGTATGATTCTGACTGTTGAGCCCTGGGTGGTGTGGTGTGTAGGAACATGAAAGGTACATGACAGAAGGCTGCCATTCATACAATAGTTAGGCTGGGGATTTGGTGGAGGTAGGATTGAGCTAGCAACCCACACAGAAACTGAGATATATTCCTTAGAATGAATCAAAGAGTTGATTTCTGCATTTCAAATTTAAAGCTCAGTGAGGAACATTGTTCAAGGATGATTCTAAGTATTTAATGACTTGACGGTTAATAGAATTCCAATCCAAATGTACCTTAGGGCACTTAACACATCCTTAATCATTCAAGGAGAGCACACATGAACACTTGAGGTTCATTTTGTCCCAAACACAACAAGGGGATGACTTGAGAGAAAATGGTCACTCAAGAAAGGCCTTGTATTTAAGATAAGAGGATCAGAAAGAATATTTTAAGCCTGGGAGGGTTGGTGCATTATTGCTCAAGGTTCGTGTCTCAGATAAATGTAAAGAATCAGTGCATCCAGCCTTGGTGCAATGGGAAGGAGCTTGGGCCTGCCTAGGCTCAATGTGCTGGGCTCTGCTGACTCCCCATGGGAGACCTCGATTTGGGGAATGTGGGGACATGGTGTGGTTTGGGAAAGAGGGGTGGGGGGGGTGGGAGGAGGGAGGGGGTGATCTGTGTATAGTATGTGCAGTGAGTAGAAAATTTCTTAATAAAGAAAAATGAGAAAAAAAAGAATCAGTGCATCAATGTGGGTGGAAGGGATAACTCCTAAGAATACTGGAAGTTTCCCTCAGCATTTGGAGCCCATCTACTTCATCACATTTCTTAAAGATTATCTCAGCAAATGTTCCAAGGATAACCATGCCTGCTATTAAGAGTTTAGTTTAAATGCATTATTTAATAAAAGGATCAATTTGTAGGAGATTATAATATAATTATATTATTTCCCACTTCCTTTTCCCCCTCCAAACCCTCCCACATATTTCTTGCTTTCTTTCAAGTTCATGGTCACTTTGTAAATTGTTGTACCATATATATATATATATATATGTGTGTGTGCAAATATATGTATAGATATTTGCAAGTATATGTGTATATGTAGGTATAATATATACACATGCACATGTGGATGCATAGACATGTATATATAAATATAAGGATATGTATACATATGTAAGTATTATATTTATGTAATCCTAAATACATAAGTACGATCTGATCAGACCGTATGATGTTGCTCATGTTTATCCAGTTTCAGGTCTGACCATTTACTATTGCATAACCAATTGGCATGCTTTTCTTGAGGAAGATTATTTCTCCTGTTCTCAGTATTTCTTAGGTGTCTAGGTCAGAATCTACACCTAATACGTCTCACCAATGTGGCTGTCTAAACATAACCTGAAAAAGGAGAACAACAAACAGCACTCTAACATGGACTGGCTCATAAGACCTCAGTTCCTGAACAAAGAACTGCAACCAGAAATTTAAGGAAAGTATATACATTGCCAAAGCTCAATTAGAAGCTTTTTCTAGTAGTGTCCTTCTTCCTTGGACAAGCCAAAATCCCTTTAGACACTTAAGTTTATCTAATTCAATTGCGAGCAAGATGGTACACAAACTGATGTCACCCACAGAAACCTCCTCTTAGAAACATTATGTCATCTACTCTTCATTTCCCACAACTCTTTGAAAATGAAAATATTTTATTTACATTTTCTCAAGCACTGTGTTAAAAGCACATTAATCATGATCCACTATATCCCAATGTTACCTGGAGATATATATATATATATATATATATATATATATATATTTAATAAAATTATACTATAGATACACAAGCTTTTGCTTATATTATATTGCAAAATATTAGGCACTAGAAACTTTGATAAGTCCATATGACATTTTGTCCCATAGTGTGAAAAGAAATGGGAGGGGAAAACTGAATAAATTATGTTGATACCATGATCAAATGACTGCTTTTCATCAATGTGATTTCTATATCCCAGTAATAAATCATAAATGCAGGTACTTTAAGATAGTTTTTTAAATAAACAAGAAAATTATGTTAAATTTAATTTTATTTTATGTGTTTGAGTGTTTTGTCTACCAGTAAGTTTCTGAAATATATGGAAGCCAGAAGAAGGTGTTGGATACATTAGAACTGGAGTTACAGATATCTGTGAGCTACCACACCTGTGGTGGAAATTTAACCAGGTACCCTGGAAGAGCAGCCAGTGTTCTTAACTGCTGAACCTTATCTTTAGCCCACTAAGATAGTTTTTCAATAATATTTTTTTATTCAATATCCACAGCATTTTTAACTTTGGCATTTGATAATGTTACTGGAATGTTAGCCAATAGGGGACTTGTTTTCAGAGATTCACAGAAATTAGACAATATACTTGAAGTAGAAATCAAGTGGATAAATGTTGAAAGTTATACAAGAGTTAAGTCAATACAACTGCACTGGCAAGGCAAAAGGAGACAGAAGACTATCATTGTCTATATTGGTACATGCATGTTAGTGTTGAAAAGAGAAAGAACTAAGGAAATGGGTAAGAACTGTGTGTAGCTATAAAGTCTCAGTTAAAGTTCTGACTGTTCGTTTTCTTAATTTTAGACTCTAGAGAAACCATTGCTGTCATCATATGTAGATGTATTTGTCTGTGATGAGATGATTGCTCATAATTGCTCAGGAATTTCATGGGCAGCCTCACATCCCAAAACTTGGCAGTTTCAACCTCTTAGGGCTGATATTTTTCCATCATGAGTTGATCTTCTTGAAAGGTTAATTGTTTCTAAAGTCCAATATGACCAGGGTGGTAAAGTCGCAATGGAGACTTAAGAAGCATTTGCAGAATCGGGAACAAACTGTGTAAAGGATAGCAATTATCCTAGTTTGAAAGTAATGGCCCCCATAATCCCATAATCTCATATAGAGTGGCACTATTAGGAGGTCTGGCTTCTTTGGAGTGCATATGGCATTGTTGGAGGAAGTGTGTCATTGTGGGGGTGGGTTTTGAGGTATCATACTCAGGATACCACCCAGTGTGTCAGTCAGTTGACTTCCTGTTGCCTGCAAGATTTAGCATTCTCAGCTCCCCAACTACATCTGCCTGCCCGCTGCCATGCCCCCCTTCATGATCATAATGGACTGAACCATTGAAGCTATAAGCAAGCCACCTCTATTAAATGTTTTTTTTTTATAGGAGTTGCCATGGTCACGGTGTCTCTTCACAGCAATTAAAATCCCTAACTAAGACAACAACAAAATATCCTAGTATTTTCATCTGTCCTAAAGTGGAAAAAATAGGTTAAGTAAATTTAAGACTAATCAACCTTGTGCTACCGGATTTAACATATAATCCTCTACTGATTGACGTGCTTATATGCAAAATTGAGCAGAACGCTGAAGAAAAAGTAAAAAGATCTACATAAAACAAAAGTACAGATACCAAGCTTTATCTTGTATACAGTAGCACATTTTGGGCACCTGAAAGTATAAGTGAAAATTCAATGTGTTTAGCAAAAGCCACCTCTATACCCTGTTATAACAGCATGACAAAATATAAATTAAATTTACAAAATGAGATAAACTGTATTTTCAGATGGTTAAACTGTTAGAAAATAATGTTTTGAAAGAAAAATACACACTCAAAAAATCATTTCAGGAAAAGTTCTGTGAGAGCCAGACATGGAAGTGGCCAACTAGAAGTACATTCTGAAAGACAGGGTGTAATAACTACCTCCTGGTACTTGGTCTTGGACTTTCAAGCCCCCTACACACTAAGAAGATGAATTTCTGTTATTCATGCCTCTGGGTCTTTATGCTGGACCGTGGAGATCAGTGTACCATCTTCACACTGCTTCATCAGATAAGCACCAGGAGGCCCCTCTGGGACACAGAAACAGCTTTGCTCCTTTTTATCCTTTTGTTTTGACTCTGGTGAAGAAGGAGGGGCCAGCATGAAAATCCTCATAACTCTTTCCTCTGTCTATACTGCAGCACTAACCCAGGCCTTTGCATATTGCTCCCTAGGGAGGACCCACCCTTCTTAGCCTGAGATAAAAGTAGTCCTCTTGCAGTGACTGATCAGTCTCCTCAGACTGCCTCCTCAAAATGAAGTTTCCTGTTGTGCTGTTGGTGCTGCTGGTGTTCAGGATTCCTGGTAAGAACAGTGAGAAAGGAGGATGGGTAGTGGGGATGAGTCCTGAGTCTCACTGCTGATCACATGGGTTCTGTCCATGTAGGGAAGATGGATCTTATCCTCCAGGATGGGGCCTGTGAGGTTTACATCTGTGAGAGGGAGGACCCAGATGGGAAGGAACCTGTATTACAATGAAGATTATGACACAGATGGACTGGGATGGTCTAAATAACAGCTAGAAGCCCCTTAGGGCTATTAGTTCATTTGTTCTGTTAAAAAGCAAATTTTAGTGTATAAAGAATTTTATGTAATATAAACATCTAAACTGAAATGAATTTTTTAAAAAAAACAACTAATTTTGTCCATGACTTTGTTTTTCTCTGTCTTTATTTCAGCTTCCAGAGGGGATGTTGTTTTGACTCAAACTCCACTCTCCCTGCCTGTCAGCCTTGGAGATAAAGCCTCCATCTCTTGCAGGTCTAGTCAGAGTGTTGTACATAGTAATGGAAACACCTATTTGCACTGGTACCTGCAGAAGTCAGGCCAGTCCCCACAGCTCCTGATATACGAGGTTTCCAACAGATATTCTGGAGTTTCAGACAGGTTCAGTGGCAGTGGGTCAGGCACAGACTTCACACTCAAGATCAGCAGAGTGGAGCCTGAGGATTTGGGAGTATATTACTGCTTCCAAGGTTCACATGTTCCTCCCACAGTGATTTAGACTCTAACAAGAACATCTTTGCTTGGGGTGGTTCAGCTGCCAAACCTGTTACTTCTCTGTGAGAGAGAAGTGCTGGGGAACTCCTCATTATTTGTTGCAGCTGAGGGCCTTGGAGCATGAGTACCATGGCTACACCTCACTGGTCATGCATTTCTGGCCTCTTCAGCTGCCATAACAATGATTTTGTATTCGTCTCAGGAAAATGGTGAATATTTCCCTTCTCATCAAGCAGGAATAATGGGGTTAAAGCAGAATGAAAACATATTTTGATTCTACAGAACTTGTCTCCCTTTCTGACTCAAAATTACATTATAGCAGTCAGGAACTGATACACATTTCTCTGTTAAACTGTGCCCTGGACTATATTTCTTAGTCACTGTTCTATTGCTATGAAGAGACACCATGATCACGGCAACACTTGTTTAAAAAAATCATTTAAACAGTGTTTGTTCAGAGTTTCAGAGGTTTAGTTCTTTGTTAGGGAGGAAAGAGTGGTGGCATACAGGCAGACATGGTGCTGGACAAGTAGCTGAGAAATCTACACATACAGATCAGTAGGCAGGAAGAAGAGCAATCCCTTTTTTGCCTGATTTGGGCTTTGGAAACCTCAAAGCCCAATTTCAGTCATAGTTCCTCCCACAAGGGCACATTTCCTAATCCTTTCAAATAGTGCCACTCCCTGATGACTAAGCATTCAAATCTATGATCCTGTTGGGCCATTCTCATTCAAACCACCACATATATTTGATATAATTATTTTATTTGCCACATTTTATGGTTTGCATTTAATTCCATTTTATTAATGTAAATATTGCATACTCTACTCCATTTTTGTTTTCTATTTATTCAAAGTATGTTCACTGAGCTTCAGGCTATGTTTTACTCATGAAACATTTCTTTTCTGACAACCTGTTCTGCTTTCTTCATCCAGATGTTCTTACTATTTGAGTGCATGATTTTTTCCAATTATATGCACTGTTATTGGTGTGTAAGAACTCATTTATGCTTGTGTTTTCTGGTTGTTTTGAATATTTTTCCATGTTCCAAATATTTATGGTTTGGTGTTTTTATGTGTTGTGAATAAATTTTTTCTCCTTCACTTTTGTGAATTTTAGTGAATTTAATACATAAATATTTTTTGGTTAAATTACCTTTCTTTTGTTTGCAGATTGTGGTTGCTTTTCTTTCACTTTTGAAGTTTTCAGGTCATTTTATATTTTGTTTTGAAGAGAACATTTTGATGTTTCTTGCTAAAACTTTGCCTATATTACTCAATTATCTCCTTACTGCTAGCTTTTAATTAAGAAATTAATTTCAGTCTAATAAGATTCTCTTTGCGCTCTCCTCTCTCTATATATATTTATTTATGTTTTTTCACGTCTTAATTTTTATTCTTTCTGGGATTTGATATTTTGGGTGTGTGTTTTACATTGAACTTATTTGAGTGCTTTTGAGCTTCCAGGACTTGTATGTTCAGATAGAATTTCATTAAGCATGTTTTCTATATGTTCATCTTTCTCCCCCTTTCTAGAAAGTCTATATGTATTTATGCATTTAATGGTATACCATATACTGCCTATGCTATTCATTCTTTTCATATTTTTATTTTTATTTATTTAATTCTCTGTCAATTTAAAAAGGGAAATAATGATTAATTTTGATATCATCTCCATTATCCTCTTTCCTCTCTCTTTGAAACTCTATTCTATGCACTCCCCACCAACCACAATGTTTTCTTTTTCCTTTGGCTCAGTGACTTTCTTTATGTTTGCTCATATGAATGAGTTGGGGGTTATTTACTGGAACACTAAGCTTAACAATGACTCCAAGGCTAAAGATAATGTGATACACTTTTTCAGCAACCATTAACTGCTACTGGTCTGTCAGTCAAGAGTGAAGAGTTAGCATCTCCTCCCTGAAAGCTGAAATGATGATGCACACAATCTTCTGCAGATCTTGCACTGATAACTATGGCAGTGATTTCATGAGTGTGGTACAATGATCATGTCCAGAATGTACTGTTTTACAGCACTCTTTGCTGTCCTTTGGTTCTTATATTCTTTCTACATCCTGTTGTGAGACATTCCTTGAGCCTGATGGAGATGATATCAATATCTCCTTGAGGATAAGTGTGAGTACTCCACAGTTATCCTTCACAATTTGAAAAGCTATGAGGTTCTACTTTAAGTATCACCCACTTACAAAAGAAGAATTTCTATGGTAAATGTTGACATCATAACAAATGTATAGGTATAAATGTAAGTATGTAGAAGCCAATTTGACACCATGCCTCTACAGAATAATACCAGTTGTAAGTTATCTCATAGGGCATATGATCTTCTCAGCCGTGGACACTTGACTAGCTTTGTAATATCATCAGTAGGTCTTGCCAGAGAGTGGGTCACAGATCTAAGGAGAAAGCTGTAGTTTAATCCCATGATAAGAATTATTGTACGAGTAAGCATCCTGCCATACAGGTTGTCATTATTGTTGGTTATAAATTCAACAGCTGAGCAAACTTGATTGCTATTTTTCTTCACCAGGTGTTTCAAAAACTCTGTCCAGAATTTTGAAAGCTAGCTAGCCAGATGGAGAATTTCAGCTGAAATTATGTGTTTAGTAATAGGGATTTATGTCTTGTTTATGATGGACAAGCATGAAAAGTAACAGTAGCCTGTATTGATTCCTGGCTTAGGGGCCTCCCTCATAAGGAGGATCTCTATCCATGTGCTTCTCTATAATCCCTACATTGGGAAGCTGAGGAGGGAAGATTGCAGCTTCAAAACTAACCTGAGATTTGTAGTATGTTCTAGAGAAGTCTGAACTATCAACAGCAAGACTATGACTCAATAACACTGAAACCAATCAACAAAATTATCAACAATTATTTACCCTATCATATAAATCCCGTTTTTGAAATATACAAGAAATGCTTTCACTAGGACAGAAAAGAAGCCTGTATATTCTCAATCCACAAGGAAGTGCTTTCTGAGCAAACATGCAACAGGAAACTAGAACCATGTTGCTGTGCATCTCCCGTTCTATATTCACTTCTGAAGTCTTGGTTGTATATTGTGTTCATATTTCTATTCCCATGAGTAATCCTGATGTCTTAGTAACTTTTCTATTGCTGAGATGAAACACCATGACAAAGACAATTTTTTAATGCCTTTAATTGGGCTTAGAACCTCAGATGGCTAGATTTCATGGTGGCTAAGGAAAGGCATGGCAGTAGGAATATGTAAGAGCTCACATATGGATCCACAAGCAAGAGGCAGAGAGAAGCTCATCCCCATGACACACCACCTCTAAAAAGATCACAACTCATCTCCATTTCAAACAGTTCCACCAAGGCAGATCAAGTGTTCAAACATATGAGACCATGTGGGACACTTCTTTCAAAATAGGAAAACTGGATACCAAGAAAAGGAGAAGGAAGATGTATGTGATAAAGGATACCCCCCCCCCAGATTTTGACCTTTACTTCAGAAGGGAAATTTCAAATTTTGTCATTGTTGAATGTATCCTTTACAATGCCCCAGTATATAAAACTTTAATAGAGAAGAATCTGCTATGAACTGCTTAAATTCAAGAGATGGGTTGAGTGTGAGCGCCAAAAAGACAGATAAACAATGTAACATATTTTTTGAGACCAATGTTATATACTCTAAATAAAAAGAGGGAAATTAGTCTCTGGTGGGCAGACTCATTTGAATCTGTATGGGCTTGATCATCACTGTCTAAAATCTCCATGAAATATCTCTCTCAAATAAGAAGGGTAGTATTATAATGTATCATGTGGTCAAGTAGAGAGAGATGTTTGTCAGTCAAGTTGGATTCATGGAAATGGTAAAATAAATTAGTCAAGAGCTGGTCATTAACTAAAACACCAGGATAAATCTTGTCCTCCTCATGCTGGTCACAGGATCTTTAATATCATTACTGATTTATAATTTATTTATTTATTTTTCACAAGCTGGTTCATGGTGCAGAGACTTTCATCTATGAGAACAATAAAAATGCATTAAACTATCTAAATTGTTCATATAATTAGGATGTATAACATACATAGAGACATAAAATATTTAGTACAAGGTAAGGGGGAAACATTGTGGATGCTGGGGTTTTTCTGTGATATATAAGTTTTCTGTGACTTGAATCTTACATAAATGATCCTGAGTTCATTTGTTTTAATTTTATTTTTTAATTTTTATTTATCTCTCCTATCATATAACCCAACCTCAGTTTTCCCTCTTTCCACACCTCCCATTCCCCTCTCATCCCTCCAATGTCTCCTAGATCCACTGCTCTTTGTTTTCTTTGAGAAAAAAAGGAGTCCTCCCAGGGATATCAACTGAGCATGGCATAACAAGATGGAAAAGATTAGGCACAAACCCATGTATCAAGGCTGGAAAAGGCAATCCAGTGGGAGGAAAAAGTTCCCCAAAGCAGGTAAAACAGTCAGAGACACACCCACTCTCACAGTTAGGATTCCCACAAAAACCTCAATGTAAAACCACAATATATATGTAGATGATCTAGCAGACTCATGCAGGCTCTAGGATTGCTGCTTGAGTCTCTGTGAGTCACTATGAGCCCTGTTTAGTTGATTCTGTCTGTTGTGTTCTCTTTGTGTCCTTGACTTCTCTGGCTCCTACAATCCTTCCTCCACCTCTTCTGCAATATTCCCTGAGTTCATTTGCTTTCAATATTCAGAATACGTCAAGTGAGTTGACTGCTTGCCTAGCTGGACTTTCTCTGAGTTTATTGTGTCTCCCTCTGCTGGTTTACTGATGAAATGTCCATGCTTAAGGAACATCTGAGCATGCTTTTCCTTATACAAGTTGAGTAGTATGAACCATCTAATGCAGTTCTTTGATAAAATTGCAACTGTCTGAAATCACAGAACTTCATATTCTTTGTCTTGGTGAATAATTAGGTGGAATCCCTTGCTGTTTTTTCACACTAAATGCTGTTAAATATTTGATTATCAGAGCATTCTATAAAGAATCCCAAAATATACCATGAGGATGATATTGTGTAATTTTAACTTGGTTAAATAAATAAGTGCAAGGCCTCAGATGCCATAGACTTACTTCCTTTATTGGGTGTTACAGATGTAAATTCCATAGGCATGTCCATTAAAGAAGAATATTAGAGGACTAGATGTCAAAATGTCCCTTATCTTCTTCCAGATTTTACATATATATATATATAATATCTTGCATATATTATCACTGAGAATTACTCAGAGTGCTGAGTAGGCACTCCATACCAAGGACATAACATTGATTGATGTGTCACATTATCTAAAAGACTTGGTTATGATTCAGCCTAAATCAGAAGAAGACAATTCATGATGTTTAAGTTTTGAACACTCAACATTTTGCTTGAACCATTAAGCAACCTAGAGTATTTTTTTTAAGTAAGTGTAATGTATAGTGGTATTTTATTTGTACTGAAATGTGATTTTATTTGTATGTTAATAAATAAAGTTGCCTAGGGGTCAGAGCTATTAGCAAGCCATAGTGAAAGCCAGTTGTGGTGGTGCACACCTGTAGGATTTGCTGAAGGAGGCGCACGCCTTTAATCCCAGCACTTGGTAGGCAGAACTAGGTAGATCTCTGTGTGTTCAAGGATACAGCCAGCATTGGAGACACACGCCTTTAATCTCAATACCAACCACAGAAGACCTGGAGTGACCTACAGACAGGCAGTGACGAGACGGTCATGTGGTTGGGTTTACAACCAATGAGAAGGCAGAACAGGAAGTCTTTATAAAGACAAACACACAGGAAGTAGCTTTTTTCGGTTTGGCTGAAGAAGCTAGCTGGCAGCAGGCAGGTAAGGCTCTTAGCTCTGACCTCTTGGGCTTTTATCTTTACATTGGCTCTGTGTTTCTTATTTAATAAGATGGTTGGTTACATCTACAGTAATGTCTTGATAAAGTCTGTATTATGTGAAATTCCATAAGAGTCACAATACTACTGGCGGGTATTTTAGAGCAATATTTTGCCATCTTCATAAAACACAAACCAATAGCACTACTGTAAAATAAACTTAGCTTTCAGGCTTGCAGTGCTATTAGACAAGTTTGTGAACTTTATTAAGTGTTTGCTACCTCAGCCAATACTGAGAATGGTAGACTTACACATGCTGAGAGTTTTGTTGGACTAACACTGGTCAGTTTTTGATGGAAGTAGTAGTTTTAGCATTGGACCCTAGAATATACAATGGACATCTTAATTTATTTTGTAATATCAGTAATAGTATCTAAATGCATGCAGTAAGAATTTTCTCAGTGTACATAAGAATTCTCTTGTCTTTGTGTCCTATGCTAGATGACTAACACAAATTTAGAGTACCAAAAAGCAGCAACTTTCCAGTGAATGAATGGTTAAAGTTCAGAGACATGAACTTCATAGGGTAGAGGAGTATCTGTGCAGTTACTTCTCTGCACTTGCTGGACTTAGTGATTCTGAGGTAGAATGGGGGTTTTACACATTTCTGTTGAACCAAAACATATACAGTACACTATGGGACAGTGGTGCACACAGACTGATAGATGAACAGTCAGAATTCCCTGAGTAAGTTCCGATGACAAGGCACTGCCTACAGGCTGACAAGACAGCAACATTCCATAGAAGCTGGAGTATTGTAAAGGTGGCTCCTGTCTCTGGCTACTGTGTGCACTAGGAGATTCATGGGTTAATACTGGGGATTTTATTGTCCAAGGCTTTTCTCTTGTTAAGAAATAAGGCTGAGGTTTCCTTAGTGTATAAAACAAAGTGAGGTAAATAAATAAAAAAATGTGGAAACATTTTTAAATGATGACTAGAACTGTAAAATTTGAATTCCATGATGGTGGCTTAGAAATAAAGCCATTCAAGGTAAATTCACACAAGTAGCTTTGGCTGATTTGTATAATGTTACTATTAACTGGATAATCTTGGTTGTATGTAATCTGTGAACCCAAACTGCCCCAAACCACACTGCTTTAGAGGTGAATAGATACACAAATCCATCATCACCATCTTTGGACTCAATGAATATTATCTTTAAATTAAAAGGAGAGTTATTGTTTGATTAGGAAAATGAATAAGTAAGGGAGCAGCAGAATTAATATGAGCACAGGGGACCTTTGGAACTAAGGTCTGGATTCCAGCACTGACTGAAGTGTTGGCTTCATGAACTTGTACATAGTCCTCTAAACTCATCACATTGTATACTTGGCATACATGGGGTCTTCTCATATAGCCAAATTTCAGTAAAATGGCTTAAGAAGGTGACAAAGAATCCCAAGGAATGAAGTGAGCTTTGACAATTGCAGGTTGGTGGAGCACATTCTGGGTTCTAAGCACCTTTGATAAAAAGTTGGGGACCTATCCTAAAATACTGTAAATTTTTCTCCTTTGTCTTATTATCTAAAGCTTTCTACTGACCTCCACATGCATCAGGCACTGATGAGGTGTACATGCAGGCAGAACACCCATACACATAAAATTTTTTTTTAACTATTTACATTTTGCATTTATTTCCATGTTTTCCACAGATTTAGGCAATTTGGTTTCTTTTGTTTATTTTTATTTTCACTTATTTAAAGAAAAATAATTGATTAACATGTTTGACAATTTTATATGTATATAATGTACTCTTAATATTCTCCCCATACACCTTCTGTCATCTCCACCAACCCCTGTCAAACTCCTCCCCAAATCCAAGTCAGTCTGTTTGCAGTTTGATGACATTTTGTTTTGCTCAGGTCCATGTCTGTGGACATAGTATTGGGGTTATCAGTATGTATGGAACTAAAGACAATGCCTTTTCCTCTCCCAGATAGTTCAGCAGTGAGTGCAAAGGCCCTCATCCCCTCCTCTATCCATGATTCACTGTTTTCAAGTCCATTCTTGAGCAGACCAGGTGCACAGTTCCCCTGATGAGTATGACGGTAATTACTGTGTCTTGCACAGAAGATGATGTTTCACAGGCTTTCTTCCCATTTCTTGGCCCTTCTTTCTAAGCAGTAGAGAGGATGGCACAAATGACTTATTAAAGGTTTAGTAGTCCCCAGTAACTTAGTCATATCATTTTGGGAATCTATAATCTATAGTCATCACAAGTCCCTTTAAAAAAGCATTTCTGATTAACTGAATGCAGCATTTATCTATGTATACAAACATACATATTTAGGGGGAAGATTGACACTTGTAATTTTGAGGTATAATAATGCAAAATACACCAAGTATTGACAACAATTTATTGATGTATTTAGCAGAAGAACTGCTTGTACTGCCAACTTTCCAAGCATGACTTCATTTGCTACCTGGAACCTGTAACAATAGGTTGTTCCTCTAAACAACCTGTTGGTTGCCATGTATGCTTCTGTAAAGGCTTGTTTACTTGCTCACTCCCACCTTGTGGTTTTAGAGTATAAAATGATAATATAAACTAGAAATCAAATCACAGCCTTTCAGGAGCCAACCTGGCTTTGGTCCATGGGTAACATTTCCTCTCCTCTACTCTCATTGGTGTCAGGGGCCATATTCCATTAAGATTCCCACAACAAATCCACTATAACAATAATATTCAATTACCACTTAGAGCCTGTGATTTATCTCCATGCCAGTTTTCTCCCATGTTAAAGGTCCTAGGCATGAATTCCCTCCTCTGGAGAGATCCTCCAATCCAATCAATTTTAGTTGCATAGCAGTAGTGTGCCTGCTATACATGTACTTGCATCATGTTTGTCAGGTTAGACTATGAGATGACAGGATTGCTGAAAGGGTAAGACCATCAATGCCTTCTCTCCCCCAGCAAACATCACAGCTTTTTCTGGGACTATGAAAGCTACACAGCATGCAAGAAGCATGTAGTATACAGTGATTTCTTTATTGTGTAGCAGAAGTACATGATGTCATCAGAAATACGGTCTTATTATCCAGTTCTGGTGGACAAACGAGAAGAATGACAGGACTCTCTAATAGGTAACCCCTGGGTCCTCCCTGATCAACAAATCCTTAGGATGTATTTACCCCTGTTACTGGGGATTAATAATGCTGTTTTAGGAATAGCTTTCTTTAGCTATATGGAGTATATTCCCTTCAAACTAATTTTAATTTAATAGATTATATTTTGTTTGTTTTTCTGATAGTATTTTCCCATGTGACTCCTTCATATCTATAGCTCATTTACTGGGTGATTTGTTTTATTGAAATTTTTTGAGTTCTTTGTGTATTCTAGATATTAATCATCTGCCACACAAAGACCTTCTCCCATTCTGTAGATTGAATTTCAACCAAATGACTGTTCCATTTTTGAATAGAAGCTTTTCATATTCAGGAGGTCCTAATTGTCAATTATAGGCCTTGTTTCTTGAATGATCGTTGTCTTTTTTCACTTTTCCATGGCTGTAAAGAGACATGAAGACCAAGGTAACTCTTATAAAAGAAAACATTTAATCCAGGGCTTGCTTAGAATTTCACAGTGTTATCCCACTATCATCATGGCAGAGAGTATTATGGCAACCATGGGGCTGAGAACTATACGTCCACACTCAGCCAGGAGAAAGAGAGAGTAGTAGGCCAAGCATGAGCTTTTGAAATCTCAAAGCCAACCTGTGATCACATGCCTCCTCCAAAAAGGCTATACCTACTCCAACAAGGCTACACCTCCTAACACAACCCTGACAGCTCATTAACTTGGAAATAAGCAGCAAATACATGAGCCTATATGGGCCAGTCTCATTCAAACCACCACAGTCCCAGTCCATGTAGAGAGTTCTTTGTATCTACATGCTTTAGCGCACTCCCTAACATAATGTATTACATACATTCCAGATATTTCAGTTTCAGGTTTTACATTGAGGTATTTGAACATTAGGGAAATTATTTTGGTACTGATGAGAGATGGGATCTAGTTTCATATTCTATATGCATATATTCATTTTTCCCAATATCATTTTTTTGATGATACTGTCTCTTCTATGTTCATCTGTCAGTGAGTTTGATTGTTTCCCTATATTTTAAGCAGTTGGCTCTAGTTGCTTTGATATAACCTGGGTATTCAGATCTATTTCAATTATTCATGAATTTTTCTGTGTTAATTTCATACTGCTTATTATTCTAGCTCTGTGATATTACTTAAGATTAGTTATGGTAGTGCCTCCCACCATTATTCTTTTATACTCAGTTTCCATATGAATACTGAACCTTTTTTCTATTTATGAAGATGTTGATCATGGATTCATTGCATTGACAAGTTGATTTTGGTGCAATGATCATTTTCACAAATCAGTTCTGTTAACCAATGAGCCATTTTTTGGTATACTTTAGTGTTGTCTTTGATTTATTTTTTCAGAATTTAAAAGAAAAACTTTAAGGGTGGTAGACATTGCTCAGCAGGCAAAGACACTTGCCAGGAATCCAGACAATCTGAAATCAGTCCCTGTGACCCACATGGTGAAAGGGGAGAACTAACTCCAGAATGTTATTCTCTGGCTTCTCTGACTTCTACACACACACACACACACACACACACACACACACACACACACACACACCACAAATAAACAGTAATTAATAAATGAACTTAAAGAAAAAATTTTAATGATTATTTATTAGTTCTCTGTTGCCTTTTTGGTTTCTTTTTTAGTGGATAGTTTCTGTGATTTCTCATGAGAATTGAAAGGTGATACAATATATGACTGTCATGAATTATTTTTTTTGGTAGAGAAAATCATTTTGAGCATAAATTAACGGGATACTTTCAGTGGAAAAAAAGGTCTGTTAATGAAAATCAGAAAAGAGAAAGATGGATCCTACTTTTAGTATGATGGCAGAGACAGTTTATTTTTAGTAAATGACTGTCCTGAAGGAGAACAAACTGACAAAGGAGATACTGAGATTTGTAAAGGTGGAAGAAACCAGGTGTGAAGGATCCTGGAGATCCCCAGTAAAATAGCTGAGATGTGCCTGCTACACTTTCCTTCAACAAACAGAACCAAAATATAAAATAAAAAAAAACACTGGCCAAACTTGAGAGTAGCACTAAAGTACAGTGGGATATCCTGGAGACACTAAGTTACCCAAACATGCAACTGGCCTTGTAAAGCAATACATAAAGTACCCTGTGTGGATTATTGCCATCAAACCCTTGGCCACATTTCATCTCTAGAAGGAAGCAGCTGGGCCCTAGGGAGGTAAAGGATTTTTGTTCTAGTCTATATCAGCCAGGCCGTGGTGGCGCACGCCTTTAATCCCAGCACTTGGGAGGTGGAGGCAGGCGGATCTTTGTGAGTTCGAGGCCAGCCTGGTCTACAGAGCGAGATCCAGGAAAGGCGCAAAGCTACACAGGGAAACTCTGTCTC
>CABHPH010078660.1:0-22190 GCA_902168325.1 Peromyscus nudipes
AGAGAGAGAGAGAGAGAGAGAGAGAGAGAGAGAGAGAATCCCATGCCAAAAGACAGAATATTTTCAATAAAATCATAGGAGAAATTTCCCCAAATCTAGAAGGAAAGATGCCTATCCAGTTATGAGAGGCATACAGAACATTAAACAGACAAGAACAGGAAAGAAATGTCTCTTATCACCTTATACCTTAGACACTAAGTATACAGAGCAGCAACAAAAACCAAACAAACATGTGAAGGCTAAAAAAGAAGGGTTAATCACAGCTAAGTTTTCAATGGAAACTCTAAATCTAGGAAAGATGTACCTCAAGTTCTGAAAGGCCATAGCTACCAACCAGACTACTATCTCCAGAAAGTTATCTCTTATAATAGAAAGAGAAATAAAATCTGTCTATGACAAAATAGACAAAGTGATTATTTTTAATGAACTCTTCGAGAAATTCATAAGAATTATTTTGATCATTGACTTCTCCCACAACTCCTCCCTTCCCAACTTTGTGTCATCATTTTATAACCATCAGGGCAGCTCTACAGCAGATGCTGCAGCCTCAAATGAAGAATGAGAACATCCAAGAAGCTACAGGGGGAAAGAAACAATTCTACGACAGCTGTTACACAAAAAAGGACTAAGAAAACCCCAAATGCAACAAAAATCAATAAAATGACAGAAATTAAAACATACCTTTCAAAAGAATTTCTGAATATCAATATTCTCAGTATCCTGATCAAAAGACACAAACTAACAGATTGGCTCAGAAAACAAAATGTTTCTTCTTGCTGTCTTCAACAAACACAGCTCACCATTAAAGATAGCCACTACCTTAGGGTTAAAGGATAGGCAAATGTATTACAAGAAAATGGAAGCAGGAAATAAGGAGTCAATATTGAAACATATGCTAAAACAGATTTTTAAAACTAGTCAGAAGGGACAGGAGAGGTCATTTCATACTGATTCAAGGAGCGACCTATCAAGAGGACATTACAATTCTAAACATACATATACCAAACACAGTTATCTCAGCCAGTTGCATGTCTCTGTTTTAAGCATGCTAACAGAGGAGAAAAGCAATCATCAATCATACCAAGATGAACTCTGCAAGCTACAAAAGTGTCTGGCCTGGCAAGACATGTCCATTGGTACAATAGTGGCATGAATGTCATGAGACTAACCAAATGCTTTCTCATCGGATTTGTCTCACTCCATGAGATGAAACCCATACCTGGCACCATTATTAGGCCAAAAACTATGGATAGACAGGCCATAGGTCCTAGAGGAGAACCTTTTACTACTATTATGCTAAAACACTTATGGTGCTAAACCAACCCCCAATGACATTGTTATAACCAGAAATCAATGCATCTTTCATCTAAGCTTCTGTTTGCAGTAGATAATGATTAGCATACTTGAAAAATTTGTAGTAAAATACTTGTAATCTGAATTCAGAAACACATAAAAAAGATCATACATCATGATCAAGTTACGTTCATTTAGGAGGTGCAGGATGGTTCAACATATGCAAACTAATAACTGTAATTCATTACATAAGTGGTCTCAGACAGGAATAGAAGCAGAGAAAGCTTTTAACAAAATGCAACATCTTTTCATGATAAAAACTTGAGAGACTAAGGATGGAAGGAACTTATCTCAACATAATAAAAATCCATGTATGACCAACCAATAGTCAACAGGATAGTAAGTGGGAAAAAATTCGTAGTTCCACTACAATAAGGAACAAGATAAAGGTGTTCATTCTTTCCACTCTTATTAAGTATTGTTCTTGAAGTCATAATTAGAATAAGACAAGAGAAGGAAATAAATATGAGGTAAATAGGAAAGAAGGAAGTCAAACTATTCCCATTTGAAGATAACATGATTCTATATATAAAAGACACTGAAGGCTCCACCAGAAAACACTCAGAGCTGATAGACACTTTCAGCCAAGTGGAAGAACACAAATTCAGCCCACAAAAATTAGTAGCTTTCTCACATATCAATGATAAACATACTGAGAAAAGTTAAGAAAACAATTCTATTCAAAATAGCTTTAAAAGATCTTGGAATAGACTTAATCAAGAAATGAAAGACCTCTACAATGGAAACTTCAAAATACTGAAAAAAAGAGTTCAAAGAAGACAATAGAAGTTGGCAAGGTCTCTTGTGCTCATGGATCAGAAGAATAAATATTGTGAAATGGCCACTCTTTCAAAAGCAATCTACAGATTCAATGAAATCCCAGCACCATTTTTTCATAGAAATGGAAAAAAAATCTTAAAATTCATATGGAATCACAAAACCCCCAGGTAATATCCCCCAGAAAAAAAAAAAACCACAGTACTGACGGAATGTCAATGCATGATTTCAAGATATATTAGAGATCCAGGATAATAAAAATGATGCTATCTGCAAAAAGCAGACATGGAGATCAATGGAATAGACCATAAGACCCAAATATAAGTCCACCCAACTTCAGTCATTCAACTTTTGACAAAGATGCCCATACACCTTTTTTAGCTAGTCAGCTTGCTGTGGAGATCCAATCTCTACCTTTCACATGGTGAAATTATAAGCAGGTCACCATGTCTACTCAACATATACATGTGTTTTCACACTTGCACAGCACAAGTTTTTATCCACTGAGCCATCTCCACAGCACTGAACCATATATACTCTTAAATGACCAGTTGATCACTATTTTGGTTACTGTTCTATTGTTGTGAATAGATACCATGACCAAGACAACCTATAAATAGAGCTTTTAATTTGGGGCTCACAGTTCCAGAGGGTATTAGAGTCCATAACCATCAGGCAGGGAGTACAGCAGCAGGCAGGCATTGCATTGGAGTAGTAGCTAAGAGCTTACATCTGATCCATAAGCATGAGGCAGAGATAGAGATAGAAGGAGAGAGAGAGAGAGAGAGAGAGAGAGAGAGAGAGAGAGAGAGAGAGAGAGCACTAACTGGGAATGACATGGGGTTTTGAAACCTCCAAACCCATCTCCATTGACACAACTCCTCCAACAAGGTCACACCTCCTAATCCTTCCCAAACAGTTCTATAAATGGAGGCTTTTCTTTGTCCTGGCCCATCCCACAGCCACTTCCAAATAACCACTCACAGGCTTATATTAATTATAAATGCTCAGCTGGTAGCTCAGGCTTATTACTAATTAGCTCTTACACTTAAATTAACCTATAAGAATTATCTATGTTTAGCCACATGGCTTGGTACCTTTTCTCAGTACAGCATTCTCAGCTTGCTTTCTCTGCATCTGGCTGGTGACCCTCTGACTCTGCCCTTCTTCCCCTCCTTAGCTTGGTTTTTCCTCCTAAGCTTATCCTGCCTGGCTATTGGCCCAACAACTTGTTTATTAAACCAATCACAGTGACAAATCTTTACAGTGCACAAAAGGATCAACCTACAGCAGAGTTCCACCAACTGGGGACTGTGTATTAAAATATATGTGTCTATGGGGGCCATTCTCATCCAAACCACCACAGTAACTGAAGGAATAAAGGAGGAACTTAGAATGCTGCCAGAAAAGAAAATGAAAACACAATATATCAGAACTGCTAAGTTGGAGCTAAGGCAGTTCTAAGAGTCAAGCTGTGAGTGCCTACATGCAAAATACCATAGAGACCTCAGAAAAATAACCTAACCATGTACCTCAAAGTCTTAGAAAAGCAAGAAAAAGTCAAACTTAAAAGTAGTAGGTGGAAAGAAATGAGGAAGATTTGGACATGAACTGATAAAATGGAGACATAATGGTACTACTTAAAGTGTCTGTTGTTAAGAGTACCAGCCCAGAGGACTTTGTGAGCTCAACATCATGTGTTGTCATTATATCCCTCCTGCCCCCTGATGTAATGTTAGGGCTCAGCTAGTTCATTTAAACAGAGAGGCTGTCATAACCTGCTTGGCATACTGGACAATGATGATATCAGGCCCTATGTAATGTATCCATTACTTGTTGCAGCCTAAGAACTGTCAAAATTCTGCTCATGCAATATTAGTGTATTGTCAAAGTGGAGAACTTTTGAGATCTAAAAATATGTCCACTGAGAAGTCATATTTAAGTACTTGGAAACACAGGGCTTGCTATGCCTCCTGCTACTAAGAACACCATCTTATTCAGCATATGAAAGATTACAGGAAAAGCAATCATGACAGAAACTGAAGGAACTGCCAGGTACAGCTACCAAGACAGGATATCCAGTTCTTTCAATGCCATCAGGCTAGAGAAAATTTAAAGGATTAAAATGTTGATTTTTGTCACCTAGGAGAATTCTGTCACAGGTTCTTTGACCACCCCAATTTTCAGAATGTGGGACCAGCTGAAGATGAACTGGAGCCATAGCAGGTCTGGCACAATGTGAAGCTTGGTTTTATTGCAGCACCTAAAACTTACCATGAAGCAGAAATTGGGAGCTTTCACTTGCTGTCTTTAGTAAAAGTCCACCACTCCCCCCACCTAGATTTCTGTGTGCTATTTCAACTCACAGATTAGTTACAGTTTAGCTGCAGCAACTGTCCATGGAGGAAATGCTTGAGCAGACTGAACTAATATTTTAACTTATCCACTGTCCCTTTGCAGAACTTGTAAAATGAAATCTATCAACTTGAGAATTGTTATGGAACGTTCCTTAGCTCCCGGAACATCACAGAAAACAGCTGTTATATTTGAACAGGGTGATCTGGAGACCTTTATATGATGTCATTACTGTGTGTGTGACAATGAAGAAAGACAGGATGATGGAACTGGAGATCAGATTTCATGTAGTGGAGGCAAGTCATTGTTAACAAAAAGGAACTGAGTTTGCCTATCCCTCTAAAGCACTGAAAATTTTATGTCAGCCTAAAACATCTCTGCAGAAACACTATATTAGCAATTTCTGAGTGATTTTAGATGTGAAGACTGATATATATTAGTTGATCTAACTTCTGGACTAAGGACTTGCCTGTTTCTCCCTGAGTTGCAGCAAATGTTCTGAAACCCTACTGCACTTCAACAAATAAGTCCCAGCAGCTAATCAAGTACCTTAGAAAGCAGGGGATATTTTCATTTCATTTAGTGATAACTGTAGTTAGACATGCTATACCATTGTGCTATGAGGCAGTGAAATATTCTATTAATAGCTATACTTTCCACGGGGCAAAAGATTGACAGTGTTCAAGATTAGTTTGATATTTTACAAATGTATCTCATTGCAGTATTGTTTTAAGATTAAAAAAATCTTTTTATTTGTTTGATGTAAACTCTAAAGTCTTAATCATATAAAATACAAATAGCATTCTATTATGAAAAGTCCATTTATACTGAGGAGAAAAAATTACCGCTTCTTGGGGAACATTTTTTTAAGTTATCTTCTCTAGTCCAAGCAAATATATCATAAATAGCAATGCTTCTTGAACTATTTTGAGGAATAATAAATATGCTCAAAATAGATCTTAGGCTTTGGCCAACAGTTTTATAGAACACTTATTGTAACACTCTGTAAATGAAATATGCTGTTTACATTTTAAAGGTATGCACAATTACTAAAAAATGAATTATTATTCTTCCTCTTAATTATCTTGGCAAAGATGACTGCTCCCAAATAAAAGCAATAGTCATTACACTTATAACATACATATGTAGTATGAATGTATGTATGCATGCATGTATACGTGTACCCTCTACCATACCGATTTGAAGTTTTCACTGAGACTTTTTGGTACTAGATTTGAGCTACCAAGTAGACTTATCAGATTAATCATACAGTTGCTTTGAGTTTTAAATTCTTCATCACTTACAAACTATATACTAATCCTGGATTTAGGTAGGAACTTTTATTTATAAAAGTACCAGTTAGAAAAAAATTCCAGTATAAAATGTGATGATGTGCTGTGTAGGTTAAATTTTTGTTTACACTGCTTATGATAATCTATGGAGAATAACTATGGGTATTGGAAGGAAGAAGTAAGCATTCATCTTTTTGATTTTTTAATGGCATATCTGTTATGAAGCATATGCATAGGTAAGTCCTAAAACATGAACTTAATAAAGGAGAGGAATCCATTTTGTTTGTGTGAGACTAGTATATGCTTTAAGTTTAATTTACATCTTAACTGAAATTTTTCAGTATTTAACCAAAACAAAGTAAATTATACTATTGCTATTTTATACTAGGTTTAAAGTTATTTATAGGTATTAAACTAGGTATAAAGAAACAGCAATATCTCCCACTCATAAGGCTCAAGGATTATCATGGAAGAGGGGGTAGAAAGATTGTAAAAGCCAGAAGAGGTCATGGAGAAATGGTATAAAACAGTGTTTTCTGAACATGACATGACTCTTGCATTCATGAGCTGTCAGGAGCTTTGGTGGTCTGCACAAAACCTGCACAAGATCAAGCCAGTTACCATTACAACATGGATTTGAGGGCAGTACATTTGTCCTCACCCCTAACTTAAGAGTTAGTGACAGCTGATGACTTCTAGGGGAAGAGAGAAAGAGAGCCAGTTTTCATTAAGGGTATGGCCCTTGGTAGATCAACCACACCCTAGTGGCTGGCCTTATACCTCCAAGTACAATAAGTAGCACAAATTAGATTTGTTGGTTTATTTTTAAAAAGCCATAAAATTGAGAGGGGTGAGGGAGTGTGGGATGGATTTGGGGAGACATAAAAGGAGAAGTGGGAGGGGTAAATATTACCAAAATGTATTGTGTGTATATATTAAATTCTTGAAAAATAATAAAATTACTATATTTTAAAAAGAGCAATAGATAAAATAATTATCTTAATATTTTATAAGACAGGTCACCTTTACTCATTCTATATCTCTGCTGGGGTTTTGACAAGTTTTATTTTGTAATTTCTTAGATTTTAAGTATTAATATAAATACAGGTAAATATCCTAAGAAAAGCATAAAATTAAAAACTATCCATTTTCTTCTGTATGTGTTACTGATGCCAAATACTACAAAAATATTACTACAGATTTTGGGATAGACAGGATTTTTAAAATCTATCTTCAATATTGAATTTATTAATTTGTAGAAAACCCAAGAAAAGTTTAACTTTCTACATCTAGCTTCAGCCAACTTTAAATTTTGAAATATGTTCACCTAATGTGGTGGTTTGAAAGAAAATGGCCCTCAAATGGAGTGGTGCTATTAGAAAATGTGGCCTTGTTGGAGTAGGTATGGTCTTGTTGAAGGAAGTGTGGGGACAGGCTTTGAGGTCTCCTGTATGCTCAAGATACCACTCAGTATCTCAGACCACTTCCTGTTGCCTGCAAGTCAAGATATAGGACACTCAGGTACTTCTCCAGCACCATGTCTGCCTGCACACCATCATGTCCTACCATGATGATAATGGACTAAACCTGTGAAAATGTAAGCCACCCCAGTTAAATGTTTTTCCTTTATAAGTGTTGCCGTGGTCATGGTGTCTCTTCACAGCAATAGAAACTAAGACAACTAAGCAATACCTGCAGAACAACAACACCAATTGACACGCCAATATGAATGGGAGAAACTGCACAGGGTCCTACCCCTAAATAAAGAACTGTGGGAAATTGATGACTGCTGAGAGAGGAAATCAGTCTTCTCTAGGGATGAGTAGGGATGAGCCCCCTTATAGATTACCCAATCTCAAGTGGTCAGCCCTAAAATAGTATGCACATGACAACACTAAATAAACTCAGCAGGCTGTCTCTCTCTCTCTCTCTCTCTCTCTCTCTATATATATATATATATATATATATATATGAACATATATGTATATATATGACACAAATTTGAAAGGGAGTGGGGGGACATGGGAGTAGTTGGAGGAGGGGGAGTAGAAATGACATAAATACAGGACTTGCATATAAAATTCTAAAAAGAAGGAAAAGATTGTTTTCATTTCAGGTATGCACGGTTGGTTGAATTTACCTAAATCAATTAATGTAATGTTACACAAAACAGAGTTAAGGAGATAAATCACATAATCATCTCAATTGAGGCAAAAAGGAAAGTTTCTTCCAGATCCAGCAACCACCTCACCCCAACACACACACTTTTCCATCTCTCTAAACTTTATGTATGCCTTTTAAAAAGTTATCATTAAGTTCAATTTGTGCTGCTATCCACTGGAGCTTGGTCCACCAAATAAGTGTCATGCCCTTAAAGAAAACTCTCTGCCCTCTCTCTCTGCATCCATTAATTGTCAATAGCTCCTCTGTTAGGAGTAGGGGTTCATTAGCCTCTCTCACATCCATGCTGGAATGTCTACTGGCTTGATCTTGTGCAGTCTTGTTCAAGTTTTTGAATTATAAGTGATCTTGAAAGCTCAGAGTCACTGGGATTTTCTTGAAAGTGCTCAGGATGTGTGTGTGTGTGTGTGTGTGTGTGTGAGAGAGAGAGAGAGAGAGAGAGAGAGAGAAATACATGAAGAAACAGTATTCAGATAAAGTAACTTAGTAACTTAAATCTATTTGTGAAGCTTAGATCTTTATTTAGGACTTGATAGTGGCCAAAAGAACTCATTTTCCTACCACTCCCTCAGTAGATATGCTAAGGAATGACAAAGACTAGAAGTCTACTCTGCCTTGCTCTACCCAACTGGTATTTAGAAATCCTGAAAATAAGATACTTTACACAATATGCGTGGTTGTTTGAATGAGAATGGCCCCCATATGCTCATGTATTTGAATACTTTGTCACCGGGGAATAGAACTGTTTGGGAAGGATTAGGGGCTGTGGCCTTGTTAGGGGAGGTGTGTTACTGGGGGTGGGCTTTGAGGTTTCAAAAGCCCACACCAGGTCCAGTGTCTCTCTGCCTGCTGTCTGTGGATCAGGATATAAAGCTCTTATCTCACTGCTATAGTGTCATGTCTATCTGCTTCCTGCCCTGATGATCATGGATTAGACCTCTAAAACTGGAAGCAATTCCTCAATTAAATGCTTGCTTCTATAAGAGTTCTCTTGATCATGGTGTCTCTTCATAGCAATAGAATAGTAACTAAAATACCTAGGGGATATCTGGACTTTTATCTGCTTTAGGCCAATTTGCTGTAGCCTAATAAAAGGGTATGTTATTAAATACTTTTTTTGTTAAAATTAATTTACTAATTAAATTTTTAAAAAAGAAAACTGCATAGAATCAATCAACAAAAAGTTTTTAAAAGGTTAACAATACTAGTAACTCCCTAGACAAAGAAACCGATAGAAAGAATCCAAATAAAAAATGAAAAGTGGATGCTACAACAGGTTTGAATGAAATTCAGAAAACTAGGAAATAATTTGAAAACTTGCATTCAAGAAATTAAAAATGCAGAATCATAAATTTCTAAACACATATAACCTACTGAAATTAAATGAAAAATATATAAACAAATCAGATCTGTAACAAGCAATGAGACTGGAGAAAAAAATCTACCTAAAAAGAGAAGCCCAAGGATTGACCAATTTACTGCTGAAACTTTTAAGGAAGAATTAACGTTGACACTCTTAAAACTGTTCCACAAAATAGAAAATGAAGGTTCACTAGTAACTCATTCTATAAATCCAGTATTACCCTGATAATAAAACCAGATAAGGACACAACCAAAGGTAAACTACAGACCAATTTCCCAGATGAACACACATGCAAAAGAACTCAATAAAATGCTTGCAAGTTGAATTCAGGAGACTCATTTAGATGACCATACAATTCAACAAATTTGGTTTTATCTCCAAGATGCAAGCTTAGTTTAACATGTTCAAACCAATTAATGTAATGACACAAAAATCCAGTTAAAGTCAGAAATCCCATGATCACTTCAATAGAAGCAGTGAAAGGACTGACCAAGTTCCATACCCATCCATTATAAAATCCCTGAATTGTATATCAAACACATTCCAGGGCAGGTAACATGCCCAGGAGCAGCTGGCTAACACAAAATGGAATCTATGGGTTTTTTTTTTTTTTTTTGTGTGTGTGTGTGTATGTGTGTATGTTGGTACCATTTTTGTCTTACTGTTTTTTTTCTTTAGTTTGTTATGATTTTGTCTTTTTGTTGTTGCTGTTATTGTTGTTGTTTTTCTTAGCCATTTTTGAGAGAAAGAATATAAAGTTGGGTGGTTACGAGGGTAAGGAGGATTTGGAGAGGGAAAGGTATATGGTCAAAATATATTGTATGAAAAAATAATAAAATATTTAAAAGTCCTGAAGAAACTAGGAACAGAATAAACCTACAGAGAGCATTATACGAAATAAAGGAAAAACTGAAAGTATTTTCTCTACTATAAAGAATGAGTTAAAGGTGTTCACTCTCATTCCTTTTATTCGATGTAATGCTTGAAGTCTTTGAAAGAGGAATATGACAAAATGAAGAAATAAAAGGGATATAAATAGGAAAGGAAGAAGTTACATTGTGGTGATATTGTGTTCCCCAATATATTGTGCACCTTAATAAACTTATCTGGGGTCAGAGAACAGAACAGCCCCTAGATAAACATAGAGGCCAGAAAAGGGTGGCACTCACACCTTTAATCCTAACATTCTGGAGGCAGAGATCCATCTGGATTTCTGTGAGTTCAAAGCCACACTGGAAACAGCCAGGCATGGTGACACATGCCTTTAATCCCAGAAAATGATGGCAGGAAGCAGAAAGGTATATAAGGTGTGAGGACCAGGAACTAAAGCCTGGTTAAGCTTTTAGGCTTTTAGCAGCAGTTCAGCTGAGATCCATTTGGATGAGGACTAAAAGACTTCCAGTCTGAGGAAACAGGATCAGCTGAAGAATTGGTGAGATGAGGTTAGCTGTGGCCTGTTCTGTTTCTCTGATCTTTCAGCCTTCACCCCAATACCTGGCTCCGGGTTTGTTTTTATTAAAAAGACCTTTTAAGATTCATGCTACATCACATTATCCCTGTTTACAGATGATATGGTCCTACATTTAAAACAATCTAAAGAGTCAGAGACATCCCCCACTCCCACTGGTAGGAGTCCCACGAGAACACCAAGTAACATAACCATAAGGTGTATGCAGAGGACTTTGCTCAGGCCCTTTTTACGCAGGGTCCATATTTGTCACTTCAGTCTCTCTGAGCCTCTACGAGCCCTGCTTAGTTGCTTGTGTGGGCCGAGTTCTCATGGTGTCCTGACTCCTCTGGCCCTACAATCCTCCCTCCCCTCTTCTGTGGGGTGGGGGTGGGGCTTTCCTTGGCTCTCTCTAGTGTTTGGCTGTGGGTCTCTGCATCTGTTTTTGTCAGTTGTTGGATAACATTCCTCTGAAGGCAATTGGGCTAGGCACTGATCTAGGAGTGTATCAGAATAGCATTAGGAATCATCTCATTGACTTTTTTTTTGCCAATCCCCCTACTGGTTGCCTTGTCCAGCCTTCCTATTAGGGTTTGCACCTAGTCTTATTGTATCTTATTAGGCCATATTTGGTGGATATCCCTAGGAGGCCTGCTTTTGTTCATTTTGTTTTCGTAGGGAAATGAAGAAGGAGTAGATCTCAGGGACAGGAGAGGTGGGGGAGGGACTTGGAGGAGTGAAGAGAGGGGAAACCGTGGTCCCAATGTAACAAACAAACAAACAAACAAATAAATGAATGAATAATATTAGAAAAATGGGAGGGACTTAGACCTATCTCAACTGAATGTATCAGGCTCTGCTGACTCCCCATGGGAGGCCTTGTCTTGGAGGAGGTGGGAATGGGGGGGAGGGAGGCTGGGGAGGGAGAGGAGGGAGGACAGAGGAATCTGTGGTCGGTATGTAAAATGAATAGAAAATTTCTTAATAATAATAAAAAAGAAAAATAAAAAATAAAATAAAATTTAAAAAAATATTTAAGAATAAACTTAGCCAAGGAGGTGAAAGATCTTTACAATAAAAGCTGAGACACTGAAGAAAGAAATTGAAGAAGACACTAGAAGACAGATAGACTTCCATGATCATGAATTGGAAGAATATGGTAAAAAAAAATTGCTATATTACTCAAAGCAATCTAAGCTTCTACTTCACACTTATGAAGATTCCGATGAGATGGCTGGAGAGATGGTTCAGCAGTTAAAAGCACTGGCTGCTGGTCTACAGCACTTGGGTTTCATTCCCAGCACCAACATGGTGGCTGACAACTGTCTGTAGCCCCAGTTCCAGAGGATCTAGCACTCTCTTCTGTCCTCTCCAGATACTTGAACACTTGTGGAACTGACGGGGACATGCACGTGTGCACACACACACACACACACACACACACACACACACACACACACCTGGAACCTTTCAGTCATAAAGACAATTGAAATCATGACAACTGACACAAAATGATAGAATAGAACATTTAGTAAAGCAAACTAAGAAAGCCAGGCATTTGCATGTCTTCTTTCATACTTGAAGTCCATACACACACACACACACACACATACACATACACACACACACACACGTCATGAAAGTAGAAAAGGGACCATAATGGAAGAGGTTTTAAGTGGGAGAGCAATGGACTTCATATGATGCAAAATCAGATAGGAGGATTATTAATGGTGAGGAGGGGAATGAGCAAGAGGGGGAAGAGGGACTAGGGGAGAACAACGGAGGAGGATGAATGGGAACAAAGTATACTAACACGAATGTATGTATGAAAATTTCATGATGGAGCCCATCATTTTCTATGAAAACTTTGAAAATAATGAAAACAAGGAAATTTATTTGTCACCATTATTAAACACAGCAGCAAAGGTAAGTAGTTGTCCATATGGTGGGGTATCCTAAAATCCTCTCCCATATGTTATAGCCTCCCATTGGAACCTGCTTTTTATTTTTATAATTTTTTAGACTAATTATTTCATAATTTAATACACAAATATTCTTTTATCAAAGTCACCCTAATTGTTCTCTCTTCCCTATCCCACCAAATCTTTTCTTCTTTTCAAAACTCCCCCTACTTTCATGTCATTTTTTTCTTTTTCATGCCATTTTTTGTGACCTATTACATTTCTTTGTTTTCAGACAGGGTCTCGACTCCATAGCCTTGGTTGGCCTGGAACTCACTATGTAAAACGGGCTGGCTGGGAACTCATACATATCTACCCGCCTCTACCTCCAGACTTCTGGGATTAAAGGTGTACACCGCCACACCTAGTGACCCATTATATTTAATTAGAGTTGCCTGCATGAGCCTGGGTGCTGAGTTATTTGCTTAAGTGGAAGCAATGTACCAGTGCTACCTACACCACTGAGGAATATGACTCCCTCCTCCTACAGCATTGGTCATCAACCTTCCTAATGCTGCAATCCTTTAATACAGTTCCTCATGTTGTGGTGACCCCAAACCATAAAGTTATTTTTGTTGCTATTTCATAACTGTAATTTTGCTACTGTTATGAATCACAATATATATTTTTGGAGATAGAGGTTTGCCAAAGAGGTTGCAACCCACAGGTTGAGGGCCGCTGTCCTACAACCTTTAGCTCTTTATTCTTCTGGGAGAGGTGGAGCCTTCTGAGTTCCTCCCGTAAACACGATGAAGTGTTGATGAGCCCAGTCTTGTGCAGATATAAGTAGATAATACTGATGTTGTGAGTTCATGGGTGTAATGCCATCTCATGTCCAGAAGATAGCATTTCACAGCACTCCTCCCCATGCTTACATCATTCTTACATTTTTTGTGATGCTCTCTGAGTCTTAATCACTTATTCTTAGCACACTGACCAGTTATGAGTCAGTATTAACTGTCACTCAGTACAGAACTCTTTCTTTGGGTTATTATTTCCAGGAGCTTTCTGCTAATATATAAATGTTCTTCAAATGAAACCATATCAACTGCTTTGCAATCAGTAGTCCTTAGTATCTTACACCCTAATCTTTAGAGGACAATGGCCTTCTGGGAAAATCAGGAAAATCTGTGGTTCTTACCAACTCCAAATGCATGGCACTTTACAATTTTGATAGACAATTCCTAAAATGTCTAGAGAAAGTTCTATTTTTTTTCATTCAGAAGCAAGTCCACTCTCAAATATTTCCCAGTGAGAGAGCACAGAGGAGGGATAGCAGCTGGGAAGGGGTATACTTGTCTAGAGAGCAGAGGCTAGAGTGGGGCATCCCTGACGACCCTGAAGTAGCATGGTGAGTTTAAGTACCTGGATCAAGGAGACCCAAAGGAAAGCAGAGAAGGCAAGAGGTTCATGGGGGTTAGAATGTCTTGGGTGCTTATGCAAGAACATAATTTAAGTTCCCACTAAAGCCTGTATTTGAGGTTTTAGTTTTTAATCTTGATATCAAGCAAATAATAGGCATTATAGTAGTTATACTTCAGAGAAATTTTATTTGAACAATCTTTATGACATTCCACGTAAATTCTTTTTGTTTGTTTGTTGGTTGGTTGGTTGGTTTGTCAAGGTCTCACTCTATCATAGCCTCTCCTGGAATTCATTATGTAGCCCAGGCTGGTCTCAAACATCAAAGCCTTCAGCCTCATGAATTCTAGGACTGAAGGCATGGGCCAGCACGAATGGCTTCCAGTTGAATTTGGAAACCCTAGGCATCATTGTTCACATGAAGAAAATGTGGTAATTATATACATGACCAGAATGCAGATTTTCCTCATAAAATTGATATGCTTTATGACTGCTCATGATCCACGCGGTAGAATAAAATCCATCATGGTAGGACAAACTGTCAATAGCCTTTGGGGGAAATGAAGGTAACAGCTGTGTGCTCATTCTGTAGAATTCAGAGCGGTATCTTCAACATTCACAAAATAGTCATTATAAACTTTAAGCAGAAAATTCAGTTCAACTAAATAAACTTGGAACAAACATCAGTATAGCACATAGTACCTGATCCCACTAACATGGTCTCTTTCCCCTTCTTAAGGAAACACATGATTGTTCCATTTCAGGTCTCTTCTTAAAACTTGGCATGATAAACTTACCTTTTCTTGTGACGCAGAAAGACTTCAATACTCAGTCTACTTCCCACTTGCCTCTTGGGCCCAGAAGCATAGGACAGGCTATTTGGGAAGGGTCCAGGGTAGTTCTTTTTCACATTCTTAGTTCCTCAATTTAATGCCCTGACTCATTTGCACTTATCAGAAGAGAAAATGAAAAGATGAGGATGATGTTGGGACACATAAATTATCAGCACATTTTATGTCTCATCTTTTCCTCTTAACAAACCCATTTTCTTCACAAAATTAAGCCTTTGGAGAATCCATTAAGGACAGCCTTGAACAGCAAGCAGAAAGGCTTTTAAAGTTCTTAAAAGTTCACAGAAATAGGATTTACCAAATGTTCAAAAATAATTATGATGAATCACAATTGCGAAGAAACAGTTTTCTGTCGTTATTACAAAGTTATTTTTAAAGTGTTTCTTCATGAATCATACAAAATAACCAATTGCAAATAAACTGCCACCTTTATAACCACTCTGAAAAAAGGAAACTGTAGTTAAAAAAGAAAACCAATATTTTAATTGAAGAATATTTTCTACACAATGAGAATGTGATGCAATAGTGGAAGAAGCCATATACTTCCAAAATGAAGAGTGTGGCATCATTAAATAATAATGTCCTTAATATTTAATTCTATTTAATCCATAAAAATCTCTCAATTATCTTGAGACAATGGAAAACCATTGCAAATCATTTAATTCTTTCAATATCAGAGCAGAATTATTACATCTTAGTTATTGAAAGTAGAACCCAAAACTGAAGTGGCCTCTGGAAGGCTGACTACACATGCTTCAAGTATTGCCCCCACACTCAAGAATGTTGGGACAGCCCAAATTATAGTCTGTTTTTAAAAATAGGACATAAAGTTGGATGGGTAGGGAGATGGGGATGAGCTTGTGAGAAGTTGAGTGATGTGATGAATATAATCAAAATATATTGCATGAATTTCTCTAAGAATTAATAAAAACACTAGGTCTCTAGAAGTGGCTAAGTACTATCCAGCATGGGCGGAGCAAAATGTATGGATATGATGAGAAATGGTTGAAAGCTGGGAAGTGCTCTGCCCAAGTAAGAGTTCATTAAGTTCACTTCTGTAACTCTTGCCCCTTGGATATCAACTCTAACTGTAGAATTTTTTTGGTCTTTAGAGACAGAGTCTCTTTGTGTAGCCCTAGCTGTTGTGGAAAACATTTTGTAGTCATGGCTGACCTCGAACTCAGAGATCTGCCTGCCTGTGCCTCCTGAGTGCTGGGATTAAAAGCATTCACCAACACTACCTGGCAATAGAAATGTTTATAGAGCTCAAGTAGGAGATCACACGACAAGATGGTCTAGATCAGAGGGTATCTCAGGTGTGAGATACTATTTGGGAAGAACATGCATTTTGGTGATTTAAGATTTGTGACCTTGGGTAGGAGGACAAAATTGGACATTTGAAAGAAAGGAAAAACTTATAAGCAAATGACAGTGGAGACAAATGATCTGCTTTACAAATCAGTCTAGAGGTGACTTCAATGAACTCAAAGAACAGGGGCCCAGAGATCTTAGGAGGGAAAGTCATTTTCTCCTTGGCTCCTTTCCATTTATTTTTACCTATTTAGCATATGAAATATTTTTATAACTATGATAGGAAGTTAAAGAAGCTACAGAAAAGAAGCTAATATCATTTCTATCCTACAACACTTTGTAACCAAGAGGGAATCTGTTGTGTAAAAGTTATGTCTCTGTGTCTCAGTTTCTATTGCTGTGAAGTGACACCATGACCACCGCAACTCTTATAAGGGAAAACATTTAATTGTGGTGGCTCACTTACAGTTTCGGAGGTTCAGACCATTATTATCATGGTAGGAAGCATGGCAGCCTGCAGGCAGATTTGTTGCTGGCTACATTTTGATCAGAAGGCAACAGGAAGTCGACTGTAACATTGAGGGAAGCTTAAGCAAAAGAGATCTCAAAGCCCGCCTTCACAGTGACACACTTCCTTCAATAAGGCCACACCTACTCCAACAAGGCCACACCTCCTAATAGTGCCACTCCCTTTGGGGGCCGTTTTCTTTCAAACCACCACACCCTGTGATAAGACCCAGAACAGGGAAAGAGATGGTATAATGTGCTTCCCTGGATCTACCATATCTGCTTCCAAAGCTGTCATCAGTCACCCCTAGAGACGGCAGGGAGACCAGTCTTCTTTAGAGCATTCCCTTTCAAAGCTACAACTCTTCACTTGATTTTTTTATTGTTATTGTGAATGTGCACATGATGCTTCTGCATGGATGCACAGGCCACAGTGCATGTGTGAGATCAGAGGACAACTTTGTAGAGTTGGTTCTCTCACTCTACATTTACGTTGGCTTCGAGGGTCAAACTCAAGTTACCAGGCTTATGTAGCAAGTACTTTTATCTGATTAGCAGTCTCACTGGTCCCTGTAACTCTACTTTTGAGAGACCACAGAATTAGTTTCCAAGCCCCAGTGTGGGAATCCCCTGACTCTAAAATCAATTCAAAGAACAAGAGCATAGTTTTTCAGTGTTGGGCATCAAATCCAGGACCTCATGAGTGCTAGGTAAGCTATCTGCCAATCAGCTACACCTTCAGCCTCTCTCAAATATAGGCATCATTAGGCCAGGAAGGCTATTCATTCTATACACTTTTCATTATCATGGAAATCCGAGACAAAGTTGTTACATAGAACACACGAATATTCTCTCAAAATATTTCCCTACATGTTCCCAGTGTATAGGGAAATAAATTTCCATTCAAATTTTCAATAACTTGCTTGTTACATTAAACAGCTCCATTCAAATATGTTTTTCTTCTTCATCCACTAAGCTCTTTCTCAAATGAGTTTCACAGGTAATAATAGCCACATATGAACACAACTATGGATTGAACTTCATTCCTCTGCAGTTAGATATCCTGTTTCTTGAGAACATTTGTTTAAAAACTGTCCTTTCCTCCACTGAATGGTCTTGGTACCTTGTCAAAAATCATTAATTATATATGTGATTATGTGATAATTTATTTCCAGGCTGTCTAGTCTCTACTATGGGGCTCTATGTCTTTTTCTGTCCAGGGGTATCACATGGTATTTACCACAAATTTGTCAAAAAATTTGAATGAGAAATATGAGTCCAGTTTTGTTTTGATATTACATATAATATATAACATATATGTCACATACAGAGAACATCTATTAGAGAGAAAAATACCTATTTTCTGTCAAGTATTCAACCACACCCTGAAAACAAACTCTGGAAGTAGCTATATATATTACATTCCCAATTTTACCTGGAAACACTCTGAGATTTAAAGCTGTCAATCCAGTCATTTTCTTTGTTCAGCTAGTATATGACAGCAGTATTCATGTCATGAGATTCTATGGCCTATCACTTTAATGTCTGGATAATTAAACAATTTGAATAAATGTACCAACCAGGATCTAATCAAAAGAAATAAATTACATTACTTATTTCATGAAAGAAAATTTTATGTCAATAATTACTAGTATGCATAAGCAATAAAAAAGAATAAAAGGCAAACTTTTACCAGTACAGATAAAGCCATGCTTCCTAATACAATGTTTACTAGCTTTTGAATATGTGAGATACATCCAGGGAAAATGAACTTGATTTTAAATTTTATAGCATCTTGATAAGTTTATATTTTAAAACTCATATTCAGCAGCCCTAATTTTATTCCATATAGGATAAGAGCCTAGATTTACACTTCTAGTTAAAATAACTGAATATTGGACACATTCCATGAAAACTTTTCAAGGCACTAGTAAACAGACAATAGTAATCCCTAAAAGAAGAGAAATTGCCCTGGCATGTTCTAGGACTGCTCCAGATCATTAGGAGATTCTTGACTGTGGCACAGGGAAGAAGAGTTGGGACCTGGAGAGCTCCCTGACTTGAGAGGACAATGCTGAGAGTCCAGGAAGCTAAAAGATCTAGACTGTGCAGGACAAAATAGCATAAACAAGAGTACTGCACAGGAAGAGAACTCCTTAGAGCTGCAAAGGTCACTTGAGTATTTCAGAGAAAACCCTTGGTGTGTACATAGGAGGAAACTGCCAGAGACCAGGAAAGGATCTGTTTGTATATATGAAAAAAGTAGGGTCCAAAGTATATGTTTTTTTCAATAAATTCACATTAAATATGAATACATAGATTTGCTAAATTAAAAGAATGGGAAAATATTACATGTATAGAGGATTAAGCGATGATTTTATAAAGATATGGTCATACTCAAGTCTCAAGAACATTTGCATATTAGCTTACATGGCAAAAGGTGTTATTAATTTGTGGATGTTGAGGAGTGGAGCTTGGTCAAGAGAGTCCTAAATACAATCACATGTATCATTATTGGAGAGATAGGAAAGGATTATAGATACAGACACACAGAGCAGAAGGAAATGTGAATAGCCAATATTAAGGGAAATAAACCAGACTCACAAGGACAAGTAGCATACTTTATCTCTTATCGATGGAAGTTAGGGAGAAAATAAGAAGTACACAAACTGAAAGAGACTACTAGTAATGAGGAAGGAGGAAGTGGGGAGGAGGGATACCGAAAAGCAATAGAGCACACATACGATCACGACACAGGATATGCATGTGTAGAAATTAAATCCCTTGGCACAGCTAATATATCAAAATGGAAAATCCCTAAAGGCCATATGTGGTGGAAAGTCGGCACATCAAACACACCGAGAAGGAAAGAGGTAAGTCTGTGCCTAACCCTGCTCTGATTCCTCTGCTCTAATAAATATTAGCACTAAGTAAACTTACTACCGAGACTTGCAACTTCCAGAAATCATTATGAGACCCCCTAGAAGCATGAAATTGTTGTTGTCTGTCAACAATTGTGCTGCCAAAACTAGAGATCTATGGGCAAGACAATACTGATAAACCTAAGCCTAAATCTCCCTGACTATGTAAAAAATTCACTCAAACTGGATTGTTGATTAACTCAGATTGGATTGTCTGTGTGGCTGTAGAACTTTTAGAAGAGAACACAAGAGAAAGTGTCAAGAACTGAGGTTTAGTGAAGGGTCTGTAAACATGAGGCAAATGCATGATGCAAAAAAGGGAAAAATCAACATGAATGAAATGTTCATGTAATTTTTGTTCTCTGAAAGATTATGTGAAAAGGATTAAAAATAGCCCACAGATAGAACATATTTATAAACCACCAAAGTGTATTTTTAAAAATTCTTTAAACTAGATAACTAACCACCCAATTTTTAAATGGTCAAAAAACTTGAACAAACACACCATCAGTGATGTTACACATGACATATTCACAGAAGATGTTCAACATCACCAGTCAAGGGAGAAATCCAAATTAAAGCCACAGTGAAATGCTACTACACAGAAAAGGAATCAAATGCTGGTGATGACAGGAATTGGGACCTCGTGCACACTGATAGCAGAAATGCAAACTAGTATAGCCACTCTGGGGATAATTCTGGTAATCTTTCCAAAAGTTAACCATGCAGATACTGCGTGGCCTCCTAATAACACAAGATCAAGGCTAGGCTGAGCCACAGAGAGAGAGCCTGTGCAAAAAAACAAAAGAAATCTTACTCAAATGTTCACAGCCATTTTTAATACCCCCAAATTAAAAGCAAACTAAATATTCTCCATCTTGTGAACGGTTAAACATATTCTACGTTTATACCGTGGAATGCTACTTAACAATAAAATAAACCAACCCTTGACACATCCAACAACTTGGGTGACTCTTAAGGACACTGTGCTCAGTGAATAGCCAATTCCAAAAAGGTTACACATCATATACTTCTATTTATACAACGTTCTCCAAATCAAAAACTAGAGATATGGAGAACAGCTAAGTAGCTGTCAAAAAAGAGGGGAAGGGAAGAGCGAAAGAGAAAATGAAAGGACTCGGAGAAACTTCCTCTTGGTTGTGGTGGCAGTGGTGGTTACAGAAATCAGTACCTTCTGGAAAATGCCATATAATCATGAGGACATTCAAAAATGACATGTGTGTGCTGAAACTGATAAAAACCTGTGTAAGCCATATAACCTAGTTAGTATCTTATGTCAGCTGACTTTCCTCAGCCTGCGATCCTAGGATAGAGAGGTCCAAGGAAGGGCACAGACCTCAGTTAGTGTTTGGGAGGGAAGTGGAATGACGCTAGTTCTTCCAAGTGGACTGAAAAGCTAAGAAGTGGATCAGCTGGTGCTTTAGGGAAGGAAGATTTGCTATTTTCAGAGTGAAGAAGCAAGGCTGAAGTGATGCTCACAGGAAGCCTGAGCAGACAGGAAACCCGTAGTCAGCAAACAGGAAGGAACAAGTCCTTCAGTTGTTCAGTCTCCTCTCTGGTGATCTCCAGTGGGAGAACCTAAACAGAGACGGTCGACAAGGCAGGAATTCACTTGGCTGTGTGCTATTGCTAATACAAAGCAGGATAGAGAAGAGGAGGTTTAGGACTGAGACAGAAACTTAATAACTGGCAAAACCTAGTTGGAGCAAAGGTACTTAGCCATCCCCAAATCTCCTAATCGCCCTTTTATCATCTTAAACATTATTTGTCAGTGTCTCTTACATATCATATCATATGACCTTATAGCAAGTTCTTACCAGTGGAGTAGTAGTGGAATGTGGGAGTAACAGAGCTACCCAGTACCTCAAGGGTGACTCTCTAGACACTGTTGTGACCCCCACATGAAAGGGGACACAACGTTCATAGTTGCCATGAAAATGTCACAGAAAATTTTAAACGTGCCAGCAAGGAGCTCACAAGTGATTATCCAGACTGTATTCTGAAGTCAGACATGATAGTGCATACCTGTAAGCCCAGCCGTTGGGAGAGAAAGAAAGGAGGAACAAGGGTTTGAGGTCCTCTTGGCTATAAGCAACTTTTAGGTCAACCTGGGATACATGAGACTCTGTCTTAAAAAAATATTTTATGAGTCCATTTCACCCCAGTCAGCATGACTATCATCTAGAAACAATGACAAGAAATGCTGTTGTACATGAAAATCTGTCTCCAAGAACCCAGAAAAGAGAAGGAAGAGAGGGAGGAAAGAGGAGAGGGAAAGAGAAGAAAGAAGAGGAGAGATCTCTACACTGTGTTCCCAGCTACTCAGGAGGTTGAGTGAATTCAGAGCCTGCCGGGCAGGCATGAGTTAGTGATACTCTGTCTCCAAATAAAAAAGAAAGGCTGGGGGAGACTGTGTAGCTCAGTGGCAGAGATGTTCTCGTTTCAGTCTCCAGTGCCACACACACACACACACACACACACACACACA
>CABHPH010078661.1:0-15147 GCA_902168325.1 Peromyscus nudipes
AATGACACTCTTAATAAAAGCTCACTGTAGTGGTAAGAATTCTTGATGGGAGGAGGGTTGCTGTGTGTCTAGCTTGAAGAAACTGCTGGTCCAGAGTAATTCATGGTAAAAGGCAAAAGTGAAGTTACTCTGCCATGCAGGTAAATGAGTTCACTGGAAATAACCAGCGAAAAAGCACCAAGGAAGGTTCCCGAGTGAGTCATTGAAATGCCATGTTCCTTCTTGGCATTGTACCTTTGACAGTCTGTCCTTTGTGCCCCATGCACTTCCCTGGTCTAAGGCTATTGGTCATTAGTGGTCTACAGGCCCCTGTGGACAGTTCAGATTTTAGCATTTAACCAGATACAGCAATCATCACATACTTATCCAAATATAACATTCTTACAAGGATCAAAATTTCCAAGGCACTTCAGAAGTTAAATAGCCTTTGTAGTTTATTGCATGTTTTAGAATACTACTGTCTCAAAAACTTAGTGAAAAAACATTCCAGGTAAATGAAATACCTTGTATATTTCAATCTCTAGATACTTTTAAAACAAAAATTACTGAAAAGTGGAAGCAAAATTACATGAACAGATCAAGATATACGGCGGTTCACCTTTCAATTTATATAAATGCTGCACTTCAGTATCAAATATGAACACAGTCATTAATTACACCCAGACTTTTGGCTTTATTTTATACTTAATGGCATTCAGAATATGCTATCTCAAAACATGGGGCTTGACATAGCAAGTTATTTGAATGGATGAATGAATGTGAGGAAGGACTCAGATCTCCCCTGAAACTGCTCATGAAACCTAGAAAGGACTTCCTGACAATGTCCTGAAGCAGGTCAGAGGCACCACATGTCCCTCCATGGAGGAAAAGTGCAGCCTCACATCTGAAGACTGAGGAAGGCACACAGAGAGGACATGATCCAAAAGCCCACACTATTGGCCATTCATCTGCTTGACTCCTATTGCTTTCATTCTGACACACGTTTCCTAACATTCCACTTTCCATCAACTCTAGAATACAATCTCAGGTCTACTACATGCTCTGAGAGGCACAGTTCTGGCCCTGAGCCATGGTGCCTGTCCATGGCTCAATGTCATGCCGCCTGGGTGAAATGACTGGGCCCACCAGGAGTTGAATATCAGGAAAGGCCCTCGAGGTAAGAAGGGTAGGGGTATTGGGAAACATGGGAGATACATAAAGGCATCATTTTGTGGTAGGGAAGGAACTCTGGTGAACATGAATGCTGTAGCCTACCCCAAGGATCAGCACCATAAGACAATCTAGAATAAGGGCCCATCTGTTCTTGGGCCATGTGCACCTCTGTCCCTCCACGTTGTAGAATTTGGGAACAGACACCTGATATGAGACCAGATGAGTGTTTGGAGAACTCCCTTTCTTTGGTAGCCTTGTTCAGGTCTCTAGCTGCCTGCAGGGTCAGTAATTCCTCTTGAGATGATCTCCACAGCAGGATTGATGCCCTTTCACCATCTCCATGAGCTCCATGGGTCACTCTGACCTGTGCCTGGGATGTTACTTCTAAACTAAAGAGTGTTCAGGGGCTGCTGGGTGTCACTTGGGACAGTTTTTGGCAGGAGTCTGTGAAGCTTGTGGTGACTGCTATTTGGTGGAGGCATAGGGACCTTTTGGGATGGACTACTTCTGTTTGCTTGCTCATCTTGTAGAGACTTTAGGCACATGTGAGATGTTGGTGTCGAAGACTTTGTTCTTGTCTTTCATACTTGGTAGCCTGGCTAGGGTTGGCATAGACCAGGGAATGAGACCTGATCAAAGACAGTGCAGGCATGTACAGGGGTAACAGCTGCTCTCATACCCTCATACGTAACAAACAGTTTGAGTGGGAGATACCTCTTTCCATCCTTTACCTGATAGCTGGAAGCTCATTAAGTTGGGTCCAAGAGGGACCTCTCAAATGAGTATGGTGCCTGGCTGGGTGTTCAGGGGTCAGGGATTCAGGGTTAGAGGCACCCCAGGGCAAATGACAGTGAGGTGGGGATGGATGGCAGCTGATGATGCTATGTTCACCTTCTCCCAACTCCCTTGTTCACTCAGTGGCTGGGCATCAATACTATATGCTTTTATGGTTAAGTAATTTGACTGATTAAGTGAAGTCAAAATGTTGCTATTAATGTACATTTAAAGTACCTGACTTTTTAAATTGTAAATTCGAATATTTACTTAATATTATGTGAAAATATGCACATTTAAGGATTACTTCTTAAGCAAATGATAGTCTATGTAATGACAATTAATTCTGGATGAAAACAATCTTGAAAAAATTATCTCATGTCTAAGCAATTTTTGGGTTTTTTTTTTCTACCTTAGGAAGACTTGTGCTGTGAAAGTTTGTACTGGGTTAGTGTTCATGCTTTTCTTTTGGTAATCTCTGTTTTCTTGTGGAGTCCATAAAAAGGAACCTAAGATGGGTAGAAACCAATGATAAGACTCTCCTCTTTTTAAAAAAAAAGTACTCTCCTCTTAAAAACATCTTCTATTAGCCCCACCATAGTCTGTTTTATTATGCCTTCTAAGTATATCTTGGAGGTTTGTTAATTGCAATAAGGCCCCATAAGCTCACAGGGATTGGCACTATTAGGAGGTGTGGCTTTGTTGGAAAGAGTGTGGCCTTGTTGGAGGATTATGTTACAGTGGGGGAGGGTTGATCTCTTATGCTCATGCCATGCCTAGTGTCTCAGAGCACTTTTTGCTGCCTGTGGATCAAGATGTAGCTTCTTCTCCACAGTTTTCTCCTTCTCCAGCACCATGTCTGCCTGCATGCCTCCATGTCCTGCCATGATCATAATGAACTAAACCTCTGAAACTGTAAACCACCTGATTAAATGTTTTCCTTTATAAATGTTGCTGTGGTCATGGTGTCCCTTCACAGCAATGAAACCCTAACTAAGATGGTAGGTATCCAACATAATCACAGAGAACAATGGACTCAAGAAAGAATTCTACTTCTGGACAACCCTTTGAGCATGGACTTTGGTATAAACCAGCTCTGCTGCAGAATACTTTGTAAGGGTTTGTACATTTAGGTGTATTTGTTACAAATACTTTTAGACCTGTATCATCTTTATAGACACCACTGTAGAGCAAGCCAAGGTCAATCAATTCACCATGGTAAGTAGAAATCTGGGACAGCCATGTGTCATGCAGTAGGTAAGAGCTGATCTGTTGTTCTACACTGAGTAGCAGCGTACACAGTCAGAAATACCTTTCTCTTGTGTTCTGCCTTTTTGCCTCCTATTAGTTCAGATATGACCTTTTACCCATTTAACTAGAACTTTCCCAACACATTCAGTCAGCCCACCCAAGCTATCCCCTTGCCATGCTACTCACCTTAGTTACCTCCGGGTCTTCAAAGCCTAGTGTAATAAATGTTTCCTAAGTCTACACAGAAACATAAACTAGTACATGAAGGAATTAACAATTTGACTTCTAGGCAACTGGAAGATATTTTAGACAGAGACAGTAGTAGCCACTACCATCACGGAGAATGATATCTCATGACTTATATATATTGAAGACTGGATTATTCAGGTGAGAAAAAATTAAAAAAATAAGATTAATATTAAAGTATTGAAATGATACACAGTTATAGAAAAAAGTGTTGAAGGAAGTTTTGATATTCATTTCTAGATACTGAGAGCAAAGATTATTTCTCATGTTTCTGTTTTTTGAAAGTTACATTTTACATATTTTCTAATAAGGCAAAACTGTGTCTCTGTTGTGAATTAGAAAGTTATGTCTTTCAAACAAACATAACAGGCACTCAGAGTTGAAGGTAGAAAAGAGCTAACACAGCAAGGTGGCCACTCGGAAAGTTCTGCTGCCTCCTTGGCTGCTGTCTGGGAGTTGGGATTTCAGTTTATCTTTATATTTATATACACATGTATATGCAGTTAGATATGTTGTACATATTATGTATACCATATAGATACTTATAAAAACATGCACATAACTATATCCATAGCTCTGCATACAACATGCGTACCATACACACCCGTCCCAATACCACAAAGGTTGTTTGTTTCTTTTTATATTTTGTTAAGTCAAATTATTGTACATCTAATTAATTTAATGTATATTTCTGTGTGTGTGTGTGTGTGTGTGTGTGTGCATGTGCCTGTGTGTGTGTGTGTGTGTGTATGCAAAGGTGTAGACAAATACATGTTTCTAAATGTATGAATGTGGGCACATATATGTGAGTATAGTGTGTGAAAAAGCATGTGTGTATTGTGGCACAACACTGATGGTGCCCTCATTCTTTATGATGGGCTAGTGGCACTATTACTTTTGGGTGGGGCATGCTTGAACATGCTGCATTCTGTGCATGGAATTTCCATGCTTCTAGAGAACTGATGATGTCTAAGATGTTGCTAACAATGTGTAGATGATTCAGGATCTTTCTTAGATGGATATCTACAATCTATGTCACATGGTAAGTCCTTCAGATAACATTTGACACCAAGCCCATGTAAGTTTTCAGTTTCTCCTTCCTCTTCCAATGCACTTTCAGATTATAGTAAATCACCACCATCAAGTAAAGCTAAAAACACTTACTGGATATATAGAACTTGGTGAAGACCAGGAAATTGTGGGTTCCCAGGATACAATGATGTCCACTGGAAGACTTCCAGGTGGGGCTTTCCTACTGCAACTGTTACCACAGGCCTCCAGGCTGAGAGAGCAAAGAGGCATCCCTGCTGGGCAACCCTGTAAGTTCTCTTCCTCCAGATTCTGCTGCTGCAGACAGGAAAAGGATTTTAAGCTCTGTGATGAGATAGTTGGTTTAATTGAGGCCACCCTCCCTAAATCCTGTTTGGCTTTGAGAATAGCATAATGCTTACACTGCATCCAGAAATAACAGGAAGAAATTCCCAAGAGTTTTTCTTTTATAACTGAGATTTTATTGGTTGAGGACCAGTAGAGGAACATGTTAATTCAGTTTTGTTTTCTTTCTTTTTGCATGCCACAATTCTTAAGTGTAGGATTCCATCCTCATAAGATAGAGGAATGGAACACTGTGATACCTTGACTAGCTCCTCAGATCTCTAAGATGCTCCTTCCCACTACCCTTAAATGTCATGTTAGGGCAAGGAAAAAGCATCCATGGTAAAAATAAATAAATAAATAAATAAATAAATAAATAAATAAATAAATAAATAAAAAGGAAACCCAACACTAAGGAGACTGAGTTAGAAGGATTGCAGGAAATCTGAGGTCAGTCTTGAGAGATAAACTTTCAGGGAAGGAGAGAGGCATGAAGGCAAAGGACAATGGGAGATTGGGAAGGGGTTTGCTCAAAGTGGGATATGTCCATTATTTTCTACTACTAATCTCCACTTGCATTTGTTAGAAAAGGTGACAACAGCTGAGGCAGAGATAGCACCTGTCCCAGGACTCCACTTTCCAAAATGGGACAGGATGAACTGCTGGTATACTGCTGTCCAGTGAGTGACAGCCTCAGAAGTCATCAACTACCATGATGAGAGGAGGTAGGGAAAGCCTCAAAGCTTTCTGCTTTCTGGTCAATCCCACTTCAAGTTGTGTTTAATGATGGGGAAGGGACAGACTAGAGGACAAATTTCAAACAGCTCTGTTCCCCAAGCCCCAGGTACTGCAGATGGCACAATACAAGCCTGATGATAAGAGTCTCAGAAATGATAGACCAGTATTTGATCTGTGTACATATGGCCTGAGTCTGCCCCATCCCCAATGACCTTTCTCTTCTCGGCAGTGAACTTCTGTAGTAGAAGAGGATGATTGGATGGGAAGCTGTCCCCAAGCAATGATGATAACTGTGGCCTTCAGGCACCTTCCTTAATTACCAGACCAAAAACATCTGCATAGCTTGACCACCTTTGTTCTTCCCTGAGCAGAGTGAGGCCTGGCCTCTGTGACTTTCCATAAGGAATCATTGTCAGGGTTACATGTGTGCCCTTGACAGGTTGGCAGCTCACTCTATTAAAGTGGCCTGTGATTCACAACAATAATAATGTGAGCAGGAATCAATTTCTGGTAAGTCAGTGCAGACATTCTTTGTGGGAAGACCTGATTGCACATCAGTGAGTGGACATGACAAGAAGCTTTCTTGAAAGGGATCACTAAGGCATGGTTCATTGTTCCAAGGGTTTTCAAGGCAGAAGACAAATGACATTTTGAGAAATGTTTCCGCCGGGCGTTGGTGGCGCACGCCTTTAATCCCAGCACTCGGGAGGCAGAGGCAGGCAGATCTCTGTGAGTTCAAGGCCAGCGTGGGCTACCAAGTGAGTTCCAGGAAAAGGCGCAAAGCTACACAGAGAAACCATGTCTCAAAAAACCAAAAAAAAAAAGAGAGAGAAAAAAGGGAAATGTTTCCAGAGCAAGGACCAAAGGAACACCCTCATAGTGCATGCCGTGAATGGCATATAGGAGGGGACACCATGCCCACACCGCACAAGAGGCCCCATGAAGATCTGCACAACCCTCATGTGCCTAACAAGGCAGCCTTAGATCAATGGAGGACCAGCCTCTGCTGTTATATTAACTGCCTGTGATATGCCTTCATGGGAGAAGATCACAAAAGGAAGGAAAGGCAGCAGGGACCTTGTTGGGACTCTATTTTGTTATCTCTATGCAGAAGCAACAATTTTCCACATGAGCTCAGGGTGATCTTTACCATGGCCACAGTCACCAATGCAACAGCAAGGACTCTCCCAAGCACCACTGTCTCCTCCCTACTTCACCTTTCTATTTGTGTAATATGTAGTTCATTTCATCTGGACTCTGCGCTGTGAGTGTTGGTATCTTACCCATTTCCCTTGGAAAGTGCCAATGTTCCTCAGAAAATACTTGAGATATAAGAGAAGGGCTGTAAATACTGTCCTCTATCAATATCCACATGTTATTTTTTTCAGAAAGGCTGAGCATAATCCAACACTAATTACAAATTACAAAGTAGCTTCAGACAAACCTGGACTCAAAAATATCCACTGCTTCAATCTTAAAGAGAAACAGGTAACAGACAGTCCAAGAATATCAATGTAACCAGGGTTAATTCTAACACAAAAACTGCCTGGATACCACCATACCCTGAAAATAGCCCAGGCCAACATGGCCCCTGAAAGAACGCATGCTAAGTACCTAAAGTGAAAGTAGACCAGGATTAACCATTACACCAAGACGTCAAGACGAAAGTATTCCAAGGCATGAGGATGAATCTGATGAAGACCAGGAATAAAGCCTAAATTAGCAATGGCTTTCTCTCATCCAGAAAGGCCAGAGACCAACCCTAAGAATAAAATTGCCAAACCCTGACCTAAAAGAGGTCTGCACCAAAAACTGAAGCTGAATAAGCTCTGACGCAGAGGAAAAACAGAGGTATCCCTGGGCCAGTCCATAAATGCAAGAGTCAAGGCCAAAGGAGAAGAAGGAAAAGCAACAAAATGAATTGCAACAAAAAGAAAAGAAAAGAATGGCCATGCCTAACCTTGACCCTGAAGAAGGCTGGCCCCAACCAAAAGGGAAATTGGTACTACCCTATCCCTCAGAAGAAAAAGACCTGGCTCGAAGAATGCAAAGGAGAATATCCATGCCTCAACTTTACCTGGACTGAAGCCAGGGCCCTCACCAAGATGAGAAGTTGGCCTCAGCATAACTCTGACCCTGAAGACTGGGCCAAACTAAGAAAGGCCGTGGGCCCAGACCAATCACTCAAATGAGAGGCCAGGACAAGGCAGGAAAAGGGAACACAGGGGCCTAACACTTACCCTGACAAAAGCCTGAGACAAAACAAGGAGAGAAAAAGACCTGGGACATTCTCTTAAATGAAAGAGGCCAAGAACAAAGCAAGAAAAAAAAACTGTCTGTCTATAATCCTTACCCTGATGAAGTATGGACCTAAACAAGAAGAGATATGGGCCACATCATAACCTTAAGGCTGAGAAAGACCAGGCCCAAACCAAGAAAAGTAGTGGTCCTGAGTCCAGTCCTCAATATGAATATGTCTGGGCCATAATAAAGAAGAGAAGTGCGACTGGGCCATCCCCTTAAAGAAAGAACACCCAGAGAAAACCAAGAAAACATCTATGTCCAGCTCTAATCCTTATTCTGAAAACACCAAGGACCAAATGAAGAAGGAGGTCTGGGGCAAATATTGACTGGGAAGAATTCAGAGCTCATACAAAGCTCATAGAACAAACTAGGCAAAATCAAAAGTGGAAATGTTACAAGCCAACCATTGACCTTGATGAAGAGAAACCACAAACCCTAAAATTAAGGGAGCTCCTGCCAACCCAATGAGAGATATGTGGCTAGACTTAATGTTGACCCTAGGAAGTGCAGTTTGAAGAGACAATTTAAATGGAGCCTGCTCCACGCACAATGAAGAACTCATCCTAGACCAAACACTGATATCAAGTAGCCAAGGACCAAGACCTGTGTGAAGGGAGTCCAGGCAATCCAAGAAGAGAAACATGCCTGACCAGAGACTGCTTTCAGTGGAGACCTGCAGCCTACTGAGCAAGAATTAAACCTAGAAGCCCTGAACTTTAAGGATGTATGGGCAGAATATTTTCTTCTTCATCCAACACCCTAACCAAACAAAGCCAGAAATACCATGTTCTCAATGGAGCCAATAGCTCACTTACAGATTAAAGTAAATGAACATCATTAACATATTTGGTAGTTAGAGGGAACTCTGATCCCAGACCTTGATATTTTATAGTCAATCAAGGCCTCAAAAGAGACACACGGAAGAATGTTTATTGAAATTCTTAGAGTCTCAAACTTCGTATACAGATATAAGTTGATATCTTGAGTACCAACTGTGTGGAACACATACATTTCATTTACAAGACATATCATCCTCAATACATGCACACCAGGATGTGCTACTCACCATATGATCCAAGCTCTCATCTGAGTAACCAATGAATACGGACATAGCATAATACAAATGGTGTTATACTGCACGCTGTTGTAGCCTGATAAAACTCCAAATCTTGATTTCAACTGATATTTTTAGGAACAAACAAGTCTTAAAAGTAACACTCCTTCATGATAAAGTTCTTGGAGAGATCAGGAATACAAGGAACATACCTAAAATTAATAAAGGCAGTTTACGACAAGCCAACAACCAACATATAATTAAATGAGGAGAAACTCTAAGCGACTCCACTAAAATCAAGAACAAGACAAGGCTGTCCACTCTCCCCATATCTATTCAATATAGTACTCAAAGTCCTAGCTAGAGCAAAAAGACAACAAAAGGAGAGCAAGTGGATATAAATTGGAAAGGAAGAAGACAAAGTTTTTCAATTTCCAGATGATATGAGAGCCTACATAAGTGACCCCAAAAACTCTAACAGGGAACGCCTACAGAAGATAAACCCCTTCAGTAATGTGGCAGGATACAAGATTAACTCAAAAAAAAAAAAAACCAAAAACCAGTAGCTCTCCTATATACAAATGATAAATGGGCTGAAAAAGAAATCAGAGAAACATCACCTTACAATAGCCACAAATAATATAAAACACTTTGGGGTAACTCTAACTAAGCAAGTGAAAGATCTGTATGACAAGAACTTTAAGTATCTGTAGAAAGAAAATGAAGAAGATATCACAAAATGGACAAATTTCCCATGCTCATGGATAGGTAATATTAACAGAGTAAAATGGCAATCTTACCAAAAGCAATCTACAGATTCAATGCAATCCCCAACAAAACCCAACACAATTCTTCACAGACCTGGAAAGAACAATACTCAACTTCATATAGAAAAACAAATAACCCAGAATAGCTTAAACAATCCTGCACAATAAAGCAACCACTGGAGGCAACGCCATCCCTGACCTCAAGTTTTACTATAGAGCTACAGTAATAAAAACAACTTAGTATTGGAATAAAACTGACATGTGGACCAATCAATTGAATTGAAGACCCTGATATTAATCTGCATACCTATGAACACCTGATTTTTGACAAAGAAGCCAAACCTATACAATGGGAAAAAGAAATCGTGCTGGCCTAACTGGATGTCAACATGTAGAAGGCTGCAAATAGATCCATATCTGTCACCGTGCACAAAACTCAAGTCCAAGTGGATCAAAGACCTCAACATAAATCCAGTTACATTGAACCTGATAGAAGAGAAAGTAGAAGTAGTCTTGAATGCATTGGGACAGGAGACCACTTCCTAAATATAACACCAGTAGCACAGACACTGAGAGCAACAATTAATAAATGGGACCTCCGGAAACTGAGATGCTTCTGTAAGGCAAAGGACACAGTCAATAAGACAAATGAGAGCCTACAGAATGGGAAAAGATCTTCACCAACCCCACATCTGACAGAGGGCTGATCTAAAAAATATGTAAAGAACTCAGGAAACTAGACATCAAAACACTGAACAATCAAATTAAAAATGGGGTGCAGATCTAAACAGAGAATTCTCAATAGAAGAATCTCAAATGGCCAAAAGACAGTTAAGGAAATGTTCAACATCCTTAGCCATCAGGAAATCAAAATGACCCTGAGATATCATCTTATACCTGTCAGAATGGCTAAGATAAAAACATTGATAAAAGCTTATGTTGGAGAGAATGCGGAGCAAGGGGAACACTCTTCCACTGTTGGTGGGAATGCAAAATTATACAGCCACTTTGGAAATCAGTATGGAGGTTTCTCAGAAAACTAGGAATCAATCTACCTCAAGAACCAGCTATACCACTCTTGGGCATATACCCAAGGAATGCTCAGTCATACTACAAGGGTACATGCTCAACTATGTTCATAGCAGCATTATTTGTAATAGCCAGAACCTGAAAACAACCTAGAAGACCCTCAACTGAAGAAAAAAATGTGGTACATATACACAATGGAATAATATGCAGTAGTAACAGACAATGACATCATGAAGCTTTCAGGCAAATGGATAGAACTAGAAAATGTCATCCTGAGTGATGTAACCCAGACTCAGAAGGAGAAACATGATATGTACTCACTCATAAGCGGACACTAGATGTAAAGCAAAGGATAACCAGACTACAACCCACAGCTCCAGAGAAGCTAGGTAACAAGGTGGACCCTAAGAGGGACACATGGATCACCCTGGGAGGGGAAATAGATGAGATCATGAGTAAACTGGGAAGGAGGGGGGCGATGGAGGGTAGGGGGTTGGGGATGAGAAAATAAGGGAACAGGATGGTCGATCTGGAACAGGGACATAGTGGAAGAGCAATGAGATACTATGATAGAGGGAGAAATCATGGGGATAGGGTGTAACTGGGTGCTAGGGAAGTTCCCAGGACTCCATCAGGATGCCCTAAGCTTAGATGACTAGCAATAGTGGAGAGGATGTCTGAACTGTCTTAGTCCAGTAATCAGATGGGTGAATACCCTGTCATCATAGAGCCTTCATCCAGTAACTGAAGCAGATCCAGAGATCCACAGCCGAACACAAGGCCAAACTCTGGGAGTCCAGTCAAAGAGAGAGAAGGGGATTCTATGAGTAAGGGGGGGTCAAGATCATGATGGGGAAACCTACAGAGACAACCAAATCAAACTAGAGGGAACTCATGAACTTTAGACCAACAGCTATGGAGCCTCTGTGGGACTGGACTAGGCCCTCTGCATAATCAAGACAGTTGTTTAGCTTGATCTGCTTAAGGAGCCCCCTGGCAGTAGTATCAGGATCCATCCCTGGTGCATGGGCTGGTTTTTGGAGCTCACTACCTATGGTGGTACACCTTGCACAGCCTTGATGCAGAGGGAGGGGCTTGGACTTGCCTCTACTGAATAGACCAGTCTCTGCCGACTCCCCATGAGAGGCCTTACCTTGTTGGAGGAGGGAGTATGGGGTGGCTTGAAGGGGGAAATGCTGGAAAGGCGAGAGGAGGGAAGAGAGGGGGATCTGTGGTTGTTATATAAAATGAAAAAAATTCTTAATAAAAAAAGAAACAAAAATATATGTATGAGAGAAGCAGTACATTATGGCCAATTCACTGGGCATGATGGAGCTGTGCTTACAGAAGAGATGAAAATTAAATGGTTGCTTCATCAGGGACTTCAGGACCAGTGTGTGGCTTTCCAGCCTTTGCAGAGCTCCATGGAAGAAAGTGATCTTGTGGAAACAATTAACAGTTTAAGGAAAGGGTGAAGTGTTGTATAACAATTTTCCTTATTATGATATGATATTCTTTCTGTTATTTTTGAGATTATAATCACATAATTTTCTCTTCTCATTCATCCTTCTAACACCTCCCTATACTCTTCCTTGCTCTCTTTCTAATTTATGACCTGCCTTTTCATTAATTGCTGTTATAAGCATATACATATATACATATATGTGTATATGCATGTAGTTATATATTCCTAAATGTAAACCAATCATTCTGTATAGCTAGAATATATGTTTTCAGGACTGATCATTTGATATTGAGTATCCAACTGGTGTGCTCTTCCCTGGGTAGGGCTATTTCCTTAAGTCTAAGAAAGTTCTAAGGAAAGACAAAGGAGGTTCATAATACCCAGCAATTAAACTATGGCTGGGAAAGCTGAAACATATAGGATTAAAAAGGCCCTTCCATTCCCAAGGTTAAATAGGCGGTAACCAAGGGGAACTGAAGAAATGAGACACTCTGTCTCATTCAGCTGCAAACAAGTCATGCAGACACATTCAGAATTCTAGCCTTCATGAGTCACCCATTCTAATGTGAAACTTTGTGATGCCACATATTACAGATATTCATATTCTTATAATTAATTCCATACCTATTCTCCTGTATTAACCTCAATAAACTCATTAATTTGAGGGAAAAGGAATTACACCGTCTTCCCTGGGAGGCAGACAGATAAAGGGGAACTGATAAGTAATACAAATGGCCAACTTCTGGCTTCCTTTTTATTTTCTGTGCTGAGACAAAGGCTTAGTAGGCTTTGTCTTCCACCAACAGACTGCCTCTTCCAGCTGTCTGGTTCAGGACAGATAGGTATTTCACAGTCAGTCCTGAAAATGGTCACCTGAAGCTTTAGATGATCACAGCTCTTGTGAGTGAGCAATGGCTTATGTCATGTCCAAAAGACAGCATGTCACAGCAGTTCCCCTCAAGCTCAGTCAGGACACTCAGGGCCCATTTCCACGATGTTTCCTGTGTCTAACAGAAGTGGTTCATCTACAGGTTCCATTTAGCAATGAGCATTCACGGTCACTTCAACATTCTAATGTAATGAGGCTGTGCATTCACTGATGCCTACTATCGAAAGAAGGACCTCTGACCAAGACTGAGAGCTGAAGAGATCTAGTTGTAGAAACAGAAATATTTACAAAGCAGTTGCTATTACACAAAATAACAACAGTAGCATCATCTTAAGGGTTATGACCTGTCAAGCCAGTGACTTTTGACCAGGTACACAGTACTAGGTATTAATTCCTTCCTATAGTGCAGGCCTCACGAGATCAGAAGGAAGTTAATTAAACAGTGACTCCCATGTCACTATTGCACCAGTGATTTTCTCATATTCTGTAGGCCACCACTTAAATTATATTTGCTTATGCTGAAATAAAATGTCATAATTTCATAAGATCCTCTTTGTTGACTTTTGGTCTCATCTACTATTGGATGAGAGTCCTACTCAGAAATCCCTTACCTGTTCTTGGAGGTGGGAGTATTTTCTCTACTGTGACCTTTGACAATTTCAGGGTATCAGGTCTCATTTTGACATCTATGATACATTTGGTGCAGGGCTTGGGTATGGTAGAAGATAAAGAGCAGAGTTTCATTTTCTGTATGCTGAAAACAATTTTTCATAATGACCATATCTGAGACAGTATCTCGAATGCCAACATATATGTGAGATACAAATATGTGTGCAAAGTTATACTAGGTACTCACAAGTGCATTCTGCTTACCAAGTGGACCACTTGGAGGGAACCAGCCATGCAGGAATATGAGGTCAAGCTCTGACCACTCAGAGTAAGGAAGGCATGGCAACCACTTGCATTAAAATAAATTTGCAGCAGAACTTATAGCCTGGCTCAAACACTACAGATTATGTGGTCATTTTCTTGGGTCCCCAGACCCGTTCTCACACTAGTAAAATAAAAAACAATGTAAACACAGAAGAGGACAAATGATCCTTTGGTGATGAATAATATTTAGATTGCCCCATAATTCCAGCTTTAAGTGTCTTTTTAATCATTACAATTTTCACCAAATCGATTTTTTTTAATGCTACATAGGAAGTGTAAAAAAAAAGCATATATGCTATGTTTATTGTAAAATAAAACATCCTGGGTACTGAGGATGCTATAATGATGGTTATGAATGAAAATTTAACACAGACATACCAGCTGTATCACTCCTGAGTGTGCATACTTCTAAAAGTGAACTCACTATACTGAATCATGTATATGTGTGTATGTGAGTTTGTGTGTAATTTTTATCATTGTGCTACCTACAACACAGATGATTTATGGAATGAGCTTAGATGACCACCAATATACTAATGGGTAAAGAAAGCATGATATACATAAACAATGCAAGGTAATTCAATAAAGAAAGAAAAATTATAGAAAAAATTAATTATATAATTCTCAAGAAAATTGTTGCAAGTATGTATCATCAAACTTAAGAAATAGACAATTCTCCAAAATACAAATATCCCATATCTTCTCTCATAAATGGAATCTCGAAAAAATATCAAAGTAGGAGGAAAATTTTTGAGGAAGCATGAGGGCACATATTTTAGATGGAGGGAGTATAACAGGGTAGTGAGGGAATGTATATGAACAAATTAGTGACTTTGTATAAGTAATATGTACAGAATAATAAGATTAATTCTAGAAGTAACAAAACAGAAAAAGAATGACTTATATGCATAAGGGCTTATAGTTTTTATAAAACTAAACATAATGACTACATTTTTACTATCTTCTAAACTTCTCTTAAAATGTTTGAATGATGGGGCTAGAGTTGGCATCACAGAAAAACACACACTGTACTCTTTCAAAGAACCTGAGTTCAATTTCCATTACCCATCACAGTGATTCATAATCAAACACCAATATCCTAGTTCCAGGAAATCTGGAGCCTGTCCTTATCTCTGTGGGAACTGCTCTCCTGTGCACATACCTCCCCCTA